>PVHY01006455.1:28603-74549 GCA_004024945.1 Uropsilus gracilis | reverse complement strand
CACCTGGTTAGCAGTTATTCTGGGACCATAGCCCTTTCTTTGGGGCTTTCCTTGCCCTTTGGGGAAGGGGGATATTTCGTTGGTGTTGAGCAGATTAGTGTTTTAAGAGTTTGTTTCTCTGCTCCCCCTCACCCCCCCAGTCACTGTAGGTGAACCTCTGTGGTAGGTCATCACTTCACTTGGTTTTACAGTTTGGTCCCTTGTAGTTCCATTCATTCTCTGTTTTGGTCTTGCCCAGGTGTCATATGCATCTTAAACCTGAGCATTTTTATGCTAGTTTTGATGAAGAGTTGAACAAATTTGGTAGAACAAATGGATATGAGCAGTGGTTAGTAAACTGGGTGGATTTTAGCCAGTTTTACTAGTTCAATTCTTCTTTTTCTATTCTCATCTCAGAGACAAAGATGCTTCTTTTTCTAGGTACAGAGAAAACACCTCTCATTTTAGAGTCTCAGGGTCTGCTTAAAAAGAAATGAATTTCTCAAATTCCTTCTGCTTGAAATATTCAGAATGCTACAGTGCCACATGTTCAGTGGTGTGTCTTGAACCCTGTTAGTGGCTAAGTGCTACAGAAGATAACGTGTGCATACTATAGTACTCTGTGGAAAGATTGGTTATGAAAAGCTAGTCCTTCTCTTAAGCTGAGTTTGAAGGATAAGCAAGAGTTGGCCAGGCAAAAAAGTTGAGGACCATTTCCAGGTGAAGGGGAGGGTATATTTAGGAGGTATTCTTGTTGAGGAAACAGAGAAAGCCCAAAATAATTGAGATCTCATCAATTTTGTGGAAAATAAGTGAGATAGAAGGTGGTTCTGGTTATATATTGCTGTGTAACAAACCACCCCCAAATTTAGTAATTGCAGCATTTTATTTTTCTCACTGACCTACAACAGGGAGAAGAGAAACAGGGCTTACTGGAAATCACTTATCTCTATTTGATAGCAGCTGGAAATGAAGAGAGACAAAGAACCAGGCAGATGTTCTATCATTTTTATTTTTACCAGCTGACCTCTGAAGTACTGTAGTATTACTGTTGTTATGATCTCTGGCATGCCTAGATTCAGGTCTGGTACCAGAAGTACAGGGTTACTTTGAAAGAAGTATCATATTATGAGAACATATTTAATGTGTAAATTACAAGACCACATTTCTAAAGTCACTTTTGCTGATCCACAAAAATTAACACTCAATTTTTACTTGCCCAGAAATAGAACCTTAAGTTCTATTTTTTAAGTCTTTAAATATGAGCTGAACAGCATTAATTCAGTAATCTGCCTCATAGACCCCTGTCATCTCTTAAAGTAATTTTGCAATAACCAACTTTTTGGAGACACAGTATAACTTCCTTGTTTTTGCTGTCTTCTAGCTATAAAAATCTTTCATTTTTAAGAGTTCTTAAGAACTGCTTTCTACATGCTACATTAGATGATGCTCAAATAAACTTAGAAATTTTAACATACTTCAGGCTATCCTTTAAAAAGTGAGATATGTTGATGTGATCATTTTGGTGGAAAGCAATCTGCAAAAAGCTATAAAATGTTAGAAGATTGTAGGACTCTAGCTTAGAAATATTGCTGCCAGATGCGGTGGCAAGTGTCTGGAATCCCAGCTAATTGGGAGGTTGAGGCTAGAAATCACTTGAGTTCGCGTGTTTGAGACTCTCCTGGGTAACATAGTGAGACCTAGTCTCAAAAAATTAGCCAGGCATGGTGGCACACACCTTTAATTCCAGCTACGTGGGAGGCTGAGCCTAGGATCACTTGAGTCTGTGGGTTGGTTCTACCCCAGGCAACATAGCAAGACTTAGTCTCTAAAAAAAGAAATATTGCTTGATGTTATTATTAACATCACCTAACTTCTCTTATCCCTATCATATACCTATCAAATATAGTACTTTGTTGCTATATTTGAGTTACACAGCACTTGAACAAATTGACATTTTTATACTCATTTAATAACATTAAAGGGAGGGAACCACAGGTTGATGTCATTTACCAGGTTTCTAACACATGACACTGTTGCACTCTAGTCTTTCTAATCAGCCTTTGAGAATAAGAAGAATCTTTCACATATATTTATAGACTTGATGACTAGGACAGCATCCTTACCTGAGCAGACCTTTAATAATACTTATCTTAAAAAAAAAACAATTAGTGAGCTGTAATTTTACTAACTTGAGATTTTCTGGTCACGTGTGTTTTCTAACCTGTATTAATTGTTTTGATACAGATCATATGACTTAACTCTAATTTTATGTTTTGTCTTTCCCCTTTCAAACTGCTGCCCAAAGGGTAAATATAAATCTTTGCTGAACACTCTGGTAACAACTGAAAATCTTAACATGTTATAACTGCAACTGTACTATCCAAAAAATTAACTTGAAAAGAGATAAAAAGATAGAAGATGGATGCAGAGTGAGGGACCAAGTCTTGTAGAGAGACTATGTTTTAGACTTCCACCTCTTTTTTAAGATCTGTGCTTCTGTATCTCTTGTGCAAAGTGAGGTGAATAACACAGCAGCACAGGTTCTTAAGACCTCATTCGCTGCATGGGTAAAGCAGGATGTATTTACACTTTATTGTCAAAGATACTAGTGGGGCCTTGAGCTGAACAGGATGTTACCTACAAATTAGTGCAAGATGTAAAATAATGTGTGTATTGACAAGATTTTCTCCAAAATGGGTTCACTCTAAGGGTCAGAGACAAGCCAATTCAATTGGACAAATAATTTGAGCTTGTGATTTTGGAGATATAGTGTTGGGTACTAAGGAGGAAGCAAAGATGAAGAGCATCAGCCTCAAGGAGACAAGACAGGAACTGGGTAACTAGATTCAAAGCAGAATAAGTTGTCATAATGTAGAAAAGGTACAATACAAAGAGAACCTGGTGGATCTTAAAATAACTTTCCCTGCCTGATTTTTTTTTTTTTAAGTTCTATTTTGGATCATTTTTTCCCATGTGCCAAGTCTCTTATCTGCAGAGAATCTGGACCCTGTGAAATATCCCCTGTCCTATTCTTCTTAACCTTAGAAATTGACGAACATCTCTGCCACCAGCACTGCATTTGGACTGGTATCTATTGTGTGGGTGGCGAAACGATGGAAAGCTATTTTTGTTCTAATTATGAGAACTGTTTTACTGAGAGAAAGAGGGGGAGGAGAGGCTGATCTGAAACCCAGGTTCTCAGCAAGGATGCTCCAAGGAGGCGTTACTAAGGTTACTAGAAAGAGAACGGCAATGATATTAAGGCAGGATTTTTTTCTAAAACAAAATATACTTTACTGTGCCACACGATATTAAACGCTGAGTTCCCGAGAGGGCCGGGAGGTGGCTCACGGAAAAACTGGGGGTTGCAACTTAGAGAAAGTAGAAAACCTCTCCTCGGCCCTGTTCATTTGGTGCCTTTGTTTCCAGGGACTGTTATAGGTGTTACACCTGGTCGCCGTTCCCGGGGAAGGTGCCATTTAGGTGTGACACTTGACCGAACCGACCGGAAGCGGTGCCCATCAGGACCCGTAGGGAGAGGCGGGGATCAGGAGGCGGTGTTGGCGGTGGGGAGGCTGCGCCGCCGGGGCGGACAGGCTAGCCTTGCAGCGGCTCGCGCAGGCCGGAGTTCGTCGCTGCAACCCCCGGGAAAGGAGGAAACGATTGGAGGGGCGAAGCTGGCAAAGCAGGAAGGAAGGGAAGGGGTGTGTCAGAAGGGCCTTGGCTGTATTTGGGGTCGGGGAGGACTTTGGAACCTATTCATCATTGCTATTAAGTTTATTCTCTTTTTCTTTTCTTTTGCATGACAGATTCAAGAGATAGCGGCGTCTCACTACCCCAGTTTCTCTCGGCTTTTACAGTTGATTTATAGTCAGAAGTGAGTGAGAGCTCTTGAGTTCCGGGTGAAACTTCCAGAGAAAAAAGAAGTGGGTAGGGGGAAACAAGGGTAGGCGGTGGTGTCCTGGAATGACAGAGGTTATGATGGTAATGATAGTAACAATTATAGGGATTTACTGTATCAGACACTGTTCTCAACCCCATTATATGTGGTAACTCGATAACTCCCAGTCCTATGAGATGAGTAGTCAGTCTCCTTAGCCTCTTTTATAGATGGGGAAACTGAGGCATAGGGAGGTTAAGGATGTTCCCCCAAAGAAAGACAAACGGAAAGTACAAAGCCATGATTTGAATTCTGGTTGACTGTTTGCAGAACATATCTTTAAGTTCTGCACAGTGATGTCCCCCATCAAAATCTGTAGAAAGCTAGAACGTAGGGCATGAAGTGAGAATCTGATATGACTTGAATCAATGTGATAATACAACTGAAGCAAGTTGCCTTATAAAAGGTGTGAAATCCAGGTGTGTTTGTAAGGTGATAGTAGATGCAAGCTAACCTCCACCTCCTACCTTGGCTAGGGCCTTTCTTTTTTTAGAATTCTAGGAAACAGGTAAGAGACATACACCTAAATTTGAAATTGGAGTTACACAAAGAGCATAGACTCTTAAGGTTTAAGGATTATTTTATGTAGCCACCTTATTTATCAGATGATTCGCAAAGAGGTAAATTACCTTATTCAAGGTAGTCAAGGACTAGAGCTGTGTCTTTGTCCCAAAGCAATAAAGTTTAGGCAGTTCTTTACCCTATTTCTTGTTGCACTTGCTTTAGTGAATATTAAAGTTTTAAAATAGTGATTGATCAGGTGACCTGGGTTGCTTCCTTCTAGCCATATGACTTGGGTATTTGTGGCATCAAGTAGTCAAATCATTTATTTACTCCCCTTAATATGTGTCCCTGTGAAATGCTGAAATCAGGAACTTGTTCCAAGAAAGTGAGTGAGTTGAGATTTTTCTACATTTATTGATTGATTGATTGAGACTAGGTCTTGCTTTGTTGCCTGGGCAATCGCAGACCCAAGCTCTCAGGTAGTTAGGATTATAGGCATGCGCCACCATGCCCAGCTATTTTTTGAGACTAGGTCTCGCTATGTTGCCCCGGGTGGGTCTTGTACCTGCGAACTCAAAAGATTCCTGGCCTTGGCCCTGCTTCTGTAGTCTCTGATTAAAGGCACATGCCACCGTGCCTGGCCTTTTTCTACATTTTAAAAATCAATTTTAAAAAATGAAGCAAGTTAAAGTGGAGTAGGCCAAAGAACAAAGGTAGTTTAAATTGAAACTAGGCTTTAAAAAGAAGGAAATTTCCACATATGTTGGAAAAGTTAACAGGAAAATTTTGATCAATTGATAGTATATTCTTCGCAAATACAGTAAGTCTAGTAGAATATAATGAATTAAAATTAATATATTCCAAAGAGGCAATTGGAATAGTTGAAATTATGGGCTTTAGAATCACTTCTATATGTATTATCGATTTACTTCATTTCTGTAGTGGAGATAGTAGTTCCAAACTTGCAGAATTAGAAAAAGTGTCTGACACAATGGAACAAATGGTGATATATCACAGGAACTGTTATAACTCTGAGTCAAGTAGAAGCAAAGCATTGCTGTGCTTTTTATGTATCACGCTGAGGCAGTTGCTAGACCTGATTTTCACTGAAAATGTCAAAGTAGCTTCCACTGTTGGTCTGATGGTAGTTAATTAGGGGAAAGCGTTACTTCATTTTGGGGTCAGCCTTGTTATTTTAAAGAGACTGAATGTTGTTTTGAGGTTTGAGAGAGCTGGGCAACCCATGAACAGTGTGAACTGCCCACCACAATCCTTTAACATTATTAGGATTTTTTAAGAAGACTTGTTTTTGAAGTATTCTCAACTACCAATAGCTTAGCTTCTAAGTGGCTGGCTCTTTGTTTCTTTACAGATGCACGGGCATGGAGATTATGACTCTGATTTTAGTGATGATGAACACTGTGGTGAATCTAGCAAAAGGAAAAAAAAGTAAGTAATTGTCTTATTGATTTGTATTTCAGGTCTTTTCTAGGTTCAGATGAGTGTAGGTAAATAATATTGAAAATTTTTGAGATGTGTTTGCATGGGAAAACACCTATGGAGAACGAATTTTTATTAAATTGTAATAAATTGACTCAAACATGATAGCAGTTTTGTGTGAAAACTAAGAAAATGTTTATGCTGTGAAGGGACTTATGGAAAAGGAAGGAAAATGGAAATCAAAGCTTTTAGGTTTCTCTGTCACATATATTTTTCATTCAACTCTTAAGGATTTTTTTCTTTCAACATCTTAAGAAGGGTCTTGCTGGTAGTCTTTTTGCTAACATTTGACTTTAAAATGAGTTTGTGTAGGAAGTGAGACATCATGCAGCATAATTTTTATAGTTTTGTAAATGAGCAGACTTAAGTGATCAAGGGAAAAGAGCTCATGAGTTTTTTTATTGAATTGGGAAGGACAAGAACTGTCTGCCACTAAGCTTGGGCCTTAAAAGGAGGCCCATCTTAATGGAGTTGCTATGACTAGGGACATTGCTGTTAGTGTTCTGTGCTTAGAAATTTGATTGTATTCATTAAATTAGGTGTGTTTGACAGATACAGAGAAACATACATATTATTTTACGCTGAGAAGAATATATTAGGCATACTAATTAATTGGGACTGATTATTTTTCTAGGGTACTCAGTCTTTGTGGGTAGCCAAAATAATAGTATTAATTGTATGAAATTACATTTTATGGTGCTCTACATTGTCTAGAGTTTGCATTCAAAAATTATACTTTTAAACAATAGAATCTGACAAATCTAGTTTGACAGTCTTCCCTGTTCTGGGATTTTATTTAGAGAGAGAGAGAGAGACACACACACACACACACACACACACACACACACACAGACCTACTCACCTCGAACTGATGATTTATAGTACATATCATCTGTAATCAGTCCATCATTTTTCTATTGTATCAATTACCAAAAGCCTCATTACCAAGAAATTGTGGCACAAAATGTTAAAGTGAATTAATGTTTTTTAATATTAAGATAGTGAATGTCAGAGCCAGGATTGGAACCTAGGAAGTTGGGTGGTTTGACAGCAGAATTCATACTTTTGTTGGTTTCATCTTTCTGTTTTATAGGTATTAAATAAAGTTAATAGCTATTTATGTAAGTAGATGTAAAATGTCCTAGTATAGACTTGAATTCTTTAAAACATTCTAATAGTGAAAATATAAAGAAACAGGAAGTACCTTTTGAGAAAAACAAACTCTTAACAAGTAATTTTTTTAAAAAAATAAACCAGGTCAGTTGAAGATGATTTACTACTCAAAAAACCATTTCAGAAAGAAAAACATGGAAAAGTGGCCCATAAGCAAGTTGCAGCGGAATTGCTGGATAGGTATGTTCTATTAATGTAAATTAATTTTGTTTTAATATAATGTACTTCTTTAAACTTGGGTGCCTGGGAATTTGATTATGTTAATTAGAATATAGATGTTTGCATTTGTTTAAAGTAAAATTTGTATTAACAGGGAGGAAGCAAAAAATAGAAGATTTCATCTCATAGCTATGGATGCTGTATCCTTTTCGTATTTCTAGTTTTTTATGATTTGTACAATCGTTTAAAATCTCTTTTTATTTCATTATCTTGTCAAGTCAGATAAACCTTTTACATTTTATTTTAAAGGTAAATGTTTTTTGATGAGGAATTTTGCCATTTATACTTTTGAGTACCATTGTCTTTTACTAATATATAAGAAAAGTTTATAGACAAAAATAAAACTTATTACTGATGTTCTATAGATAAATAAATAAAGTACAGAACTTTAACTTTAAAACTCTTAAAGCTTGGGGAACTCAACACTGTCATACTATGGGTTCCTGCTGAAGTCCCTAGCTGGTATGACTGCTCTTCACCTTCCACAGTCTTCTTATGTTTGTTTTATGTGTATTTTTCTGAACTTATTAGTTGTTGTTAGTGGGAAGTTTAGGAAATTTCTTTGTTCACTCTTTTTTTGAAAGCAGAATTCTACCCCACCACCTGTTTTTCTAAGTAAAGTTTTACTGGAACATAACTGCTTTTTTGCCTAAGTGTTACATGTAACTCCTTTCTTGATAAAATGGGAAAGCTGAGCTACTGTGACAAAGACCACATATCCTCCTGATTTTTACCTTTTCTGAAAAAGTTTGAAAGATTACACTTGAATCACCTTTGAAAGATTAAATGACTTACCATGGTCATTTAACCACTTATCAATAGACTAAAAGCTAGAACCCAGGTTCTGCATATCTGGCTTTTTTTTCTCTTCTTGAAGTGTTAACTGCTTTGTTGCCAGTTTTGAAAGTATCATATTCTCATTAGTTCTTCTAGAAGAACACATTTTGATCAGTTAAGTCCCTAGTTAACTTTAGTGAAATAAGGTATAGTCAGTATAATAGATGAGATCAACTCTGTTATATGCATGTTTAGCTCTTAGATATCTGAATTTTGTAAACAAAAAGTGAATTGATCATATTTTGTTATTTGAAAAATGTTCAAAACAATATACAGTAGAAAGTAAAAGCCTCTTTACATCATGTTAACTCCTAGCAGTTTGATATTGACCATCTTAGATATTTTTTAATTTATAAATATGTATAATACATATTTGCATATTTAAAAAGTATAGGCTCATAGTGTTCTTTTTCCTTACTCCATTATAGAGGATATAGAACAATTCCTGAATGAATAAAGTCCTTAATTTTTTGTATTTCAGTATCAAAGGCATACAAAATTTGTAAATGACTATATTTTATACTATGGTGGCAAAAGAGAAGATTTCAAGAGATTAGGGTGAGTATTGGGACGTTCATGTAGAAGTTCCACTTTCCTTGTTATGTCATAAGGTGCAGAGCCAGCCATAGCTCCTGGCTCAGTAGCCCATCATGAATCTCACTTTGGTTACAGACCCCATTTGTAGCTTCCTTACCTGCTAAGCCATATCTGCTCCTTGCAATATCAGGGTAGATGAGGAATACTTACACTTTTGATTGTATAGTAATTATTTTTTGGCAAGGATCTTTGAAATAATGAATTTTGTAGACCTCAGTGTCTAAATTTTTTTTATTTTTTTTCAAGGGAGGGCAAACAAAAAACCTCTACTATATCCCACATAAAACTTTCTTCCAGTTTTTGAGGTTCTTCTATCAGAGCCTCTTGGTTATGTATGGATTATTTTTTCTCTGGTATATAAATTTTCTGAGTTGGTAGAAATCTAAAATATTGTATCTCTATTTTCCCAGACTTATATTCCCAACCACTTTATCTTGTGTTCCTCAAAAATCCCTTATTCTATTTCTGAACTACTAACATCTTGAAAAATTCCTTTAAATTTCTCTTTTACACAATACTCCTAAATAAGAAAGCTAAATTAAAATACAGTATGGAAGACTTTACTCTTCATGTGTTTTTAAAATTGGTTCTCAGTGGGATATTTTATTTTTGACTTAATTATAAGGCTTATTTTCATTCACTTTCCCTTTTCCATTTAGTATTTATTAAGATTTCTCATCCTAGCTTCAGTAACTTAGCATTATTTGTGAATTGATACCACTGCTAGAGATAAATGGATTCCTTATTCATTTAACTTGCTTCTGTAGCAGCATTCTCTATAAATACTTTTTGAAAATAAATAGAATTTTAATAAATATATGTACTCATGTATACTCACACATAAAATTTTCTGTTATCTTCCCATTGAAAATCTGTTCGAAAATCTAAACTGTTCAACTTCTAATATTTTATTAATTTCACTTTTATATTAAATTTAAATCATTTATTTTTCCAGGGAAAATGATAAGACTGATTTGGATGTTATACGAGAAAATCATAGATTCTTGTGGAATGAAGAGGATGAAAGGGACATGAATTGGTAATGTTTGCCATCAGAGGCATAAATGCATCCAAAGCTTTAATTCTCCTGCTCTCTGAGTGCTCTCTTACTTTGTCACCTATCCAAGATCTCCAGCCCCTGCTTGGAATAGTACTGAATTAAGCACATGAAATCATGCCTCAGTTTATTAAATCTAGTTTGATTCTTTTGATAATTTTTGGTCTTAACTGACTTCTTGCTGCTTGATTTTTGTCTTAAAAGATCATTTACAACAGCTTTATAATACATTGTATTGTCCCATAATATGCTGTTATGGGATACTTTTTAAATTAAAAAAAATAAGATCCAAACATTGTGAAGGGTAAATCACCTCATCTCTGTCAATCCTCTAGCTCCTCTCTTTCTAAAAGAGCTACTTAATAGTTAATTCAGATATATTATGCACAGGTAAGAGGCCTCATTTAAACATTAATATTTATATGTTATTTATTTGACACTGCTTTCATATAGTTAACTCTGGTTGAATTTCTAACGTCTAAGGTTTATATTTTTTTAATGGATATAGGGAGAAGAGACTTGCAAAGAAATACTATGATAAATTATTCAAGGAATACTGCATAGCAGATCTCAGTAGATACAAAGAAAATAAGGTATGCCTTCCAGATATTTATAGAAGATTATTATTCAAGTACATTATTATACTGTCATGCTCTACATTATTCTTTTAAAGATGCTAATTTTAGCCATCTCTATGTGCTTGAGGGTAAAATGGAAAGAGAAGGAAGCTGAGCACCAAACGCTGAATAACTGCAATTTAAGCTATCAGCAGGAAAATTTATGACATGAAAGGATATAAAAACATACTGAGGCTAAACGTCTGTGTTAATCACATTATAGTGATTATATGTCTTTCCCCACATAAGACTATAAACTTCTTAATGGCAGACAGTATTTTAATATTCACTTTTTTCCTTACAATGCTAAGTTCAATAAATAGTAGTGTAATAATTATCTGTTGAATAGATTAATGAATGAAACAAAGTTCAGTAAGTATTACTACATACATTTGATTGTTTCATTAGATATCCTAACACACACACAAACACAAACTTAAAGATAGGACTACAGAGAGTTATTTTGAATTTTTGCTTTCTTTTTTTCCCTAGACTTGGGGAATTGTACTCTCATTTGGTTCAATCAGAATATTTTGAAATATTTGGAGCCCTCTTTTGCATTTGGAATATAAAATTGCCTAACTCAAGTGATAGGTGATTTTAAAACCTAGTCCAGAGTTAAGGAGGCATTGAATTATCACTTTTACTACAGGGAATTATGAAGTTAAGATTGTTACTTTTCACATTTTTATACATCAAAAGGAAACAGGTTAAGTAACTTTGCCAAAAGTAATGGTAGTGCTTATGTTGGGACTGCATGATTTGGAACTTAGCTTTTAACATCTGTAGTAAATTGCATAGAAAACGAAACCATTTACTAAAATTTTAAGTTAGCATACTGATGTGAAAGATCTTAAGGCATTGAATGAAATCATATTTTATAAAAAATAGTTCTGTTTAGAATCTGAAGGGAGTTTCACTATGGAACTGTTGTCTGGTTCCATTGCTCTTTCCTGTGTCTCTCTGAGTCAAAGTTTGCCAATGACAGAAGACTGAATAATGTTGGATTTTAGGTCATTGGAAGACTTCCCAGTTTAGGTTGAGGAGATCAGGGGTATGGTCTTTTACTCTTGAATACTGTGTTCTCATCTATTATATGGGAGATAGCTGATTTTATCCTTTAGTGAGCCAGAGGGAGCTGTAGTAATATCAGCTAATAAATAACACCTTTTAAGCATCTTCTCTACAGGAGTTGGCAACTTCTTTTGTAATGGACCAGATAGTAACTGTTTTAGGTTTTGCAGGTCATATGGTTTCTATGACAACTATTGAAGTCTGCTCTTATAGTAGGAAAAGTACTATACATGGAATGAATGGGTGTGGTTATATTCTAATCAAACTTTTTATAATAGGCAGCAAGCCTATTGACCACAGTTTGCTAACTTCTAGTGTACTGTTTATCAGAGACTATTCTAAATGCTTTACATGTCTGGATTATTGCATTTAAATCTCTCAACCCAAAAAAGTATATAGGTGCATTTTATCTATTTTACATAGGAGGACTGTGAGGCACAAAAAGAGGCAGTAACTTAGCTAAAATACTGCACTTAAATGATAGCACTAAAATTTAAACTCAAAACAGCATGACTTCAAAGACTGCACTTTTTTTTTTAAATTTTTTTATTATTATAAAGTTTATTCCGGTTGACAATTTAGGCCATAGACATGTTCATGAAAATTCCATAAAAGGGATGAGTATGTGGGGGGTTAGGAGGGGTGGAGATGGGAGGGAGTGTTCAGGGAGGGAAGGTGGTGGGTGGTCCCCAGGGAATACAAAGATGTGAAACACATATATAAAAAAATAAATTAATTAAGAAAAAAAAGGAATCAGTACAATTTCTATGCTGGGGAGAAGCAGCTCTCCTTCCTGCCTGGCACTATGCAGATGGCTTTCTTTTTCTTTCTCCATTCCCTGATAACCCTGTCTTTTTTTTCTCTCTCTTTCTTTTTTTAAAATTTGATTCCTTATATCCATCGTATAAGTGAGACCATCCAATACTTCTCTTTTTCTTTTTGACTTACTTCTGCTAATGAGTCTAGTTGCATCCAGGTTGCTGCGAATGACATGTGTTTGTCCTCCTTGATTGATGCGTAGTATTTCATCATGTATATGTACCACATTTTTTTTAGCCAGTCATCTGTTTTGGGGCATTTGGCTTGTTTCCAAATCTTGGCAATTATAAACAGAGCTGCAATGAACATGCGTGTACAGGTGTCCTTTTGAATTAATGTTTTCATGTCCTCTGGGTAGATTCCCAGTAGTGGGATTGCTGGGTCAAATGGTAAGTCCACTTTCAATTGTTTGAGGCTCCTCCACACAGTCTTCCATAGTGGCTGGACCAGTTTGCACTCCCACCAGCAGTGTAAGAGAATTCCTTTTTCTCCACATCCACGCCAACATTTGGTGTTGTCTATTTTATTTATATGGGCCATTCTTACTAGTGTAAGATGGTATCTCAGTGTGGTTTTAATTTGCATTTCTCTGATTATTAGTGATGTGGAGCATTTTTTCATATGCCTATTAGTCTTTTGTATCTTCTCTTTGGTGAAGTGTCTTTTTAGTTCTTCTCCCCATTTTTTGAGTGGGTTTTTTTGCTTTGTTTTTGTTGAGCTGTAGGAGCTCTTTGTGGATCTTTGTTATCAGACCCTTGTCACTTGTCTGCAGGGCAAAAATTTTCTCCCAGTTGGTTGGGTTTCTTTTTGTTTTGTTTATTCTCTCTTTTGCTGAACAGAAACTTTTTTGTTTGATATAGTCCCAGCTGTTTATGTTTTCCTTCATTTTTTTGCTGGCCATAGTTTCCCCAAATGGATTTCTGAGGTAAAATACATGAAAGGTTTTGCCCAGGTTTTCTTCTATGTATTTTATGGTTGTAGGTCTCACTTCCAGGTCCTTTATCCATTTCAAGTTAATTTTTGTACAGGGTGTGAGGGTGTTGTCCTGGTCAGTTTTTTTTACAAGTTTTCATCCAGTTTTCCCAAAAAACTGCACTCTTGCATTGCATATACTGCCTTTCTATTATACCAAAACCTCTTTTTTTTTTTGTTAATGACAGAGAAGATTTTTTTTTGTTAATGACAGAAAAAAAATTTTTTTTTGTTAATCTGTTTATGTAGGTTGGTCTAAAAGTAAAGGTGAAAAATGTTCATGGAGACTTGGCAGTTTGATTGTACTTTTAAGAACCAAGAATCTTATAATGAGAGCACATGATAGGATAGGAATAAGGTATTCTTTTTAGCTTGGTAAAGAATCATGTCAATTACTGATTTCATGTTTAGAGTTATATAAAATTTAAATGTAATGTTTAAATTTGCTTTGGCATAAATTTGATTTTTTGGTTTATCAGTTTGGATTTAGGTGGCGAATAGAAAAAGAAGTAATTTCTGGAAAAGGTAATTTTGTTATGTTACCTGTATCACTACATTAGAGTATTCCTAATGTATACAATGGACATTATCAACAAAAGTAAAACTAGAAAAGGTGTATTCATGATACATTATTAGCAAAGATCAAAATACAATGTTTTAAGGGTTAAAGATAACATAGTATGGTAACTATGAATGTATATTTGATTCTTTCATTTTGTCAATTTTTTTGAATATTGAATTGCAATATTATATTCCAGTTAAATCCATATTTTGAAAGTGGAAATTAAGGTTCCCTTTGAGCCTTAGATTTTTAGACAGGCTAGTTCTTATTCTGAGAAGCCACTGAGATTGAACCCAAACATTTAGTCTTACAGAAAGAGACCAAACATTTATAGGCACTCAGAAAATAACTTTTCCATATGTTGTCATAATCTATTCACAAAATTTTCCAGAAAATGTTATATCTTTATAGTGTCTCTTAGATCTTTATTGAATAATTGCATTTTTAAGTATTAGTACTTCTGAAAACTATACAGTAATATTTAGGAAATAATTTTAGACAGTTATAACTTAAAATTATTTTAAATAAAAGTAATATCTTTAAATGCCATCAATGTGGCTTAAATCCATCCTCCATAAATTGGATAAGTTTATGTCAGATGTGAAATATATACACTAAAACAAAGTTAAACAGTAAGAGTTTTTTTTCTTTCAATAATATAGTACCAGCCCTGAATATACTCTGAAGGAAAAGGGAAAGGATTAAGTTCAAAAGTATTTCAACTTTTCACAGGCTTACATTTTAGTTTGTGTTTGGACCTAAATTAATGAGAAGGCATGAAATGTGTATTAATATGCAGTGGATCTAGTATTAGGTGATTGATTCTAGTGTTAAGCAATACTAAAATTTGGAGCTTTGAGCCTGATTACTCATTCTACTTCATCTCAGAGTATGAGCATTTTAAAATACACTTTCAAATAAGTGCCTATTTGTATTGTTACTTCAAATATTTGCCTTTATGTCAAGACTTAAAAATACTAATTTTATCAATTTAAATATTATTATCAACTATTGGAAAGGATTTACCAGGTATAAATGCATGTGCTTGGAAGATAAATTCATCTAGGGTATTTGTGAATACATTTTTTTAGCAGTCTCATTTTTTAGTGTGGCATGCCCTAGTACGGAATCATTAAAACTCTGTATTTAAATATAGTCTATTGAGCAAGAATTCTGTGACTGGTTTTTAATGCTGATTTTGTGGAATTAAAAATTTATATTGAGTTTATACCAGATTATGTAGTTATATATAGAGAGTCACCAGCAATTATAGCTAATATTCCTTTGTTTTTTGCAGGCCAGTTTTTCTGTGGAAATAAATATTGTGATCAAAAAGATGGCTTAAAGAGTTGGGAAGTTAATTTTGGTTATATTGAGCATGGTGAAAAGAGAAATGCACTTGTCAAGTTAAGTAAGTTAACTTTAACTGGAATTTGATTGAGTTCATTCAAGTTTATCTGATAATTTAGGTTTAAATATATAAAAGATTATTTTAAGATTCAGTTCAAAAATTTTAATATATCTTCCTGGAGGAGTTCTTTCCTCACAGTTTCCCAAAGTCTTAAGAACTTTGGAGACTAAAATTTTGATATCCCTAGCATTATAGTTAGGTTAGGTGAAGTAATTCTTTTTTTTTTTTTTTTTTGAGACTAGGTCTCATTATTTTTACCTATAGAACCTGCAGGCTCACATTGCCCAGGATACCACAGATTCAAGCAGTCCCCAGCCTCAGCTTCCCAGGTAGCTGGGATTACAGGCATGTACTCCACACCCAGCTATTATTTGGGACTAGGTCTTGCTATGTGCCTCCGGCAAGACTCGAACTGTGATCCCTGGCCCTGGCCATAGCTTCCTAGGCTACTGCTTACAGGCATGCGCCACCATGCCCGGTTTCTAATGTGAATGTAAACCAGTAATTTTGTAAAATGAAAACCTCTTCCTGTTAACCTGAGAAAGTTACCAGATGACATGGTTAAAGATGCAGAGTATCAGAAAGGACAGTGTAAAATTTCACATTAGTTGATAGCCTTATCATTGTTATGTGCATACGAAATAAATGCATTCTCTGATCATTGAAGGCAAAATTTTAGGAGGTCATATAGGTTGTTGTTGGTATCAATCTTAAAAGTTTAGGGTTATACCAGAATATAGCAATTTTCCTTAACATACATTTTATAATCTTATTCTTTCTTTTCTTTTTTTTTTTTTCCCCCTAAGCTCATTTTCATCTTCATCATGTTAATGGCCTTCTCTGGAGTCTGAGTAAATGTACCCTCCGGGTTTTCTGCCTACTCCAGGTGGAAGTCAAGATTTTCTCTTATATGATTCTTAATGTACACCCAAAAGGACTGGTTTCTCAGTTCTTCCTGGAATTGCTCATGAGAAGTCAACTAGTATGAGCTGAGGTTAAGGCAAAAGAATAAGGCTACAATGGTGGCACCATTTGAAAAATTTTGTATTTGAAAAGTCTAAACAGTCTTCAGGGAAATAACTTTCCCACATTGTTGTTAGGTATTTTTGAGGTGAGAAACATGTTAATACTGTTTGTGAAATACAATTTGCTTTTGGAGTAAGTTAACAGCACATTTTTCTAAAGTAATGATAGAATATTTTTAGCTCCACACATTTTAATATGTTTATTAAATGGTCACATTTTTGAGGTCGAGAGAATTAGATTGTTTTCTTCAGATTATTTACAATAAGGGAGGAAAAAGGAAAAAAAAAATTTATGATCCTAAATGTAGAGTAGTAATGCAAGTTGTTAAGATTCAGCAGTTCAGTGGTATCACTTTTTTTTTTTTATAGGATTATGCCAAGAATGTTCCTTTAAATTAAATTTTCATCACAGGTAATACTGTTTTTTTTTTAAATGTTATTGTTAGTGTTTAGTAGTCTTGGACATTTACCTGCTTTGAGTGTCAAGATATAGAGTTGACTGGTTAATGGTTTAATTAGTTGATTGTGTAGAATATCAGGCAATAATGTATGACCGCATAAACCAAGAAACTAGAAATTCACCATACTCTATTTAGCCAAGCAGTTTTTGTTTTGTTTTGTTTTGTTTCAGTTAAGCAGTTTTAAATATGAAGGCCTGTACAGGGCATTAGATAAATGCTGCAGTTTTTTAATTTGGAGCCAATATTCAGATGCTGTAATATTCTTTGAAATCATGTTTTAAAGCAGAGCTTCATAAATCATTCTTAATGTCTTATTGAATAGTGTTTTCATTGGCGTTTGCCATTCTTACAAAAGATTATACACCCTGATGCTTGTTTCACATTGATTGAACTAGAATGTGTCTACCATACTGAATGTGAATGTACTAGAACTAGAATGTGTCTACCATACCATATTGCCATACTGTTCATACTGAACTAGAATGTGTCTACCATACCATACCATACTGCCATGATACCAGTGTTCTGCAGTATGTATAAGATTATACACTTCAAAATTAGACCCCTGGTGGTATTCTCAGCTTATGACTGCCACTAGTAAGCCTCTTCTTGGAAAAGATGCTCACTCTCCGTAAGACTCAATTTTATCATCTCTTAAGATAAGGATACTATGGTTATTGTGGGGAGTGAATGAAAGTGCACGTAAAGTGCCTGAACACAGTGCCTGACCCATGGCAGGTCAAACAGAATAGAGTCCCTGGTGTTAAAGCTGTTCAGACAAAATCAGATTTTAAAATCAGCTTTATGGTAAAAGACCCCTAGCTAGCATTTTAGCTACTGAAAATACTCAAGAATTAGCAATTATTTAATCCTTAAATTTAGCAGAATTTTTTTTGATTACTTAATTAAGCTACACCTTTATTTCCCTTTCCATCACCCATTCTCTTTCCTGTTGGTAAGATACCAGATACTTTTTTGACTGATTTTCAAGCTTTATTTAAAAATTGAAGTGATTTTTATGAAAGAAGAAAAAAGTGGTTACTGTCTTGGAAGTTCTGATAAGAAGTATCTTAAAAATAAAACTCTATTGTCTCTTTATTCTTACAGCGTTATCACCTTTTCCTATTTACTATTTCCTTTCTCAGCCAATTAAGATCAATTGTGAAAGGGGAGGGGAGTAGGGGAAAAAAAGATCAGTCACCTACTGTGGCAGTGACAGTTTTGTAAACCTGACCCGGCAGAGCTAAAGTTGTAGCAGTAAAAGAACATATGGTGTACAGTAGACAGATGACTTAAATAAGCACCTCCATCCTCCTTCTGTGTGCTACATATCTACCTTCTTAAGGGAAGGATTTTCTATTTACTGGTGGTTTAGAACTGTTAGTGATTTCTTATCACTATATTTTAGCAGAGTATGGGTAGATAGGCATTATATGAAAGGAAATGACATTTACTTTTGTAATTTTCTTTTAAATGGTTAGCTGATAGAATAAAAAGGAGAAAACTGATTTACATTTCCTAAGGTTTGTATACCAAAATTATAGTTTTATTGTGTCACTGTTCGGGCTCTATTATCTTTTAGAATTGTTATGCTTAACCCTAGTAAACTAAAATATTATAGACTAAATATTCCTTATTATATGAATTACATCTTTAAAATAAATGATATGATTTTTGGTCTTTATTTTTATATGGTCAGTTAAAAGTTAACTAATTTTATGTTGTTCAACATAAAGGAGGAAAGAAGTCAAGTCAAAAAAAAGAAAGGGTAAAACCAAAATAGATGATGAAGAATCATCACCTAAAAAATCCAGATTATCTTCTACAGAGAAGCTCTCCAAGAGAAAGGAAAAAGGTAAAAGGGAGTAAAATACATTATCTATTCACATTTCTCAAGGTGAAATATAATCTGCCATAATGTCTCAGACATAGAAACTTAAATGCACCTGGAAGTCTTTTTTATGAAAACGGGTTTTAATATAAATTTATAGTACTTTGTTTAAGAACAAAGTTGTTTTTGATTCATTTTTGGCATATAGTATAATACTGAAAATAGCATTCTAATCCTCACCATGTCACTTAAAGATGTGTTATCTTGAGCAAGCTAAGTGAGCTTCATGGGTTCTATTTTTCCTATCACTTGACTGACCTCTGCACTGTTTGAACTGATTGGAGAGGATCAAATAAGAATATGAAAGGCAATAGGTATAAAATTATCTTGCTATGATTGTTTGTTATAGTGTTTAATTTTCTCACTTGTTTATGAATTTGAAATGGTAAAGTTTAGTATATGTGTGTCCTCAGAACCTAGCAGGGTGTGCTGTACACCTATACTTAGTAAATAAATATTAAATTCAAATCCATCAATTAGCCATTTACTTTTTTCCTCAGCAGTCTTTAAGCTCTCTAAGCCTAATTTCTTCATGTGTAAAATAGTCATAATAATGCCTCCAAGTAATCACAAAGGATTGTTTAGAAGTTGAAATGAGATATGCATGCATGTAAGCAGTTTGCTTAGTACCTAACACACAGCTATTAGGAAGATTGTGCTCGTTGCTTTTTTAATCCTTAAGGAAGTAGTTATGCCAGTGTAGATGGAGCTGGAGAGGGGACTATGCTGTGACCTAGCTGAGGAGAACAGCAAGTGCCACATGATTTCACATATATTACAATACAGAAACAAAAGAACAGACACAATTAAACCAAATCAAACCCTAACCATCTGACTATATAGAGTTGAGGTTATTGGAGGGAGTAGGGTAGAGTGGGGAGCAAAGTTAGGAGAGTACCTAATGGACTGTGGTGGAGGATTTGAGTGCTTTCTTTGTGAGTGTTCTAGACTGCTTCCATCTGGAAAGGTGTGAATCTCCACCTCTAAATTATGTACAGTGTTAGAAACCAGTGCTACTTCATTAAAAATTAATACAATTTTAAAAAGTAGTTAAACTTTTTATAATCTAGACTGAATTGGACTTAGAGTAGCTTGCATTCGATTCAGACTGATGTTAACAATACTTGAACAGAAGAGGGCTCTCTTGCTCCAGCTGTGAAGATAATTACATTCTTACATGTGTTTTTTTTTTAAAGCATATATAGTCCCACCAAGTTTTAGATTTGATAAAATTGGTAGATTCTGAGAAGAAAATTGTTACTCTGTTTATTGAGAAATGTATTTGAAGTACAATGCCTTTTTATTACTAATCATTCCCAACAATAAAGTTTGGGAAACTCTGCTCTGTATTATGTTCTTACTTTGTTTTTACCTCAGCCTATAGGGAAGTGGATCCCACTACATTCTTGACAGATCCTTTACGTTTTGCATAGTTGTGATTGCTAGCAGGTTTCTTTTCGTATTTAGCGCTATCCTATGATGTCTTCCTTTTGGTTCCAATTATGTTTTTCAGCCTGCAGAATAAGCCCAACCTCTTTTGACTTACAGACATTTGGAAGCAGGTATCATGTAGCAGGCAAAATAACAAGTTAGAATACTTTTCTTTTACCATCAAAAGCTTAGATTTTGCTTGCTCTCAAGACTTGGAAATGAGGCGTGAAGTATCCCAAAGCAGTCCCTTACTGTGGTCTTTACCCTACAGTTCTTGCCCCCTCTTTACCTGACTGAAAGGGGCCTTTCATAGAACAGCTTTTGCTTATGAAACCTTCTATCCAGGGGAGTAGCATCATTGTTATTCTCCATCTGTTATTCTTATTTTGACTTTGCAGCCCTCAGAAATATTTCCCTAGAGGTCTTACTGCAGGATTCTGTATATAGTAGTGATTTTTTTTAATGACATTAATAGATCTTTAGTACATTTTAGTTTCTATTTCCTCACTGGTAACCACTCTAGAGCTGAAAATGTTTCCTTTTATGACATAATTGTATGTATGATTTTCAGATACTAAGAACACATTTCACATGTATATGATGCTTTAAAAAAGTATTGTGAAAAATGAGTTTATTTATAAACTGCTTTCAGATGTTGGACATTTCTGTAGATGAGATGTTGGTTATATTGTAATGCATCAATGAGATTTTTTTTTTTAAAACTACATGAGGTTCTTCTTATTTTTTATTGTTTTTAAGCTTTGTCCTTGATATCTGACTCATAAATATGACACCTGCTTAAAAGAACCTAACATTTTAACTAGGGATATAAGACTAAAAGACATCAATAATTAGAAGACAATGAATTTCTTGTCCATATGACTTTAAGCACATTCAACTTTGGAAAACATTCTGGTTGTAGTTATAATTGTTGCACTGCAATATGATTCCTAACAAAAGAGCTGCTTCCTTTTCAGGACATTCATCCTCAAAGAAACTAGAAAATTCTGTAAATAGTAAGTATCACATATTTTTAAATTAAAAATGTATAGATTCAAGTTACTGCAATTTGAGTTTTCTATAAGTTTTGACTATATCTCTAGTATTTTGCTTTTTTGCATGTTAGGGAAATCATAGAAAAAAGACCAGAAATGTATGGTTTTTTTCCCACTGTTTAGACCTTATAAAAGTTTAAGTTTAAAAGTATAAAAGTGTTTTCCAGTGAATATAGTGGATCCATATTTCACTTTTATATTATAGAATTTTGAAGGAAGAAGAATGGAATGTGGTTGGAATGGAAAAGAAACTGGGGAAGTGTATTAAAATTTAAGGAATGTGGCATATATAGTACTTTGCTTATGTTGCTTATGTTTTATACTGGAGTTATCTCTGACATGTGGTGATCTTGATTGACCAAATTAATTGTGTGGTTTGTAGATAGAAAGAAAAATATTAGCAACTGGTTGCTACTGGATAACATTTTAATAAGTCCTGTGGTTTTCATCAAATTGGATCATACCACATTGTACTTTATTGATTTATTTGTTACTAATTTTATTATTTTTTACTGCATTGTTCCCAAAAGTGTTAACAACCACTTAGAAAATGTATTAAAAAAATAAGATTCATAAAGGGAAATCAGAATAATGGAGAAAATATAATAACAAAGTAAAACTACAAGTGGAAGTGATACAAATATTTACCCATAAGTCCTGCATAATTGCAAGATAGATCACAAATCTGTTACAGTTCTTCTAACAACCAAGCCAAAAGAGGGAAACCATCAATAGATGATTAATTGTATCCATATGATAATGAGAACTTACAGGCTGTTATCTTTATCCAGTGGAATTTTGAGCTTCAGTAAAGAAGGCACCCATTTGTTGATATTATAGACTGCAGTCTCACACCAAGACGGTAATAGGATGTCAAATTTTGTAAAGACTCTACAGTAAGCTTAGGGTATAACAGTAAAGTGAAGTTCAATGGCATATCTAGTACATTTTATAATATTTGAACTTATTATATAGAAATTTAGAAGTGTTAGGCTTTGCGACTTATTTTGAAATCTATAAACTAAATTTTTTTTCTGATTTTGAAGATTTATATGTATATAGTCAAATTCAGAAAAAAAGTAGTAATTACTCCAAGTTCCGTCATACATATATAAATATTACTGACATTTTAATATTATTCTTGAGAATTTTTAAGGGTTCAGTGATCAAAAAATTTTCACAGTAAAATTAGAAAAATAGAAATTTGAAGATATTTCACTGTCAAAAATTTAATAGAGTGGGAGGTGTTGATGGATGCAGACCTTTAATTTAATAGTATAGTGTATTCCTTATAAATTAGTTTGCTCATACCAATTTTGTTTTCAACATGTTTGAAGCATCCTAAAGCACTGACATTTTCTTTTCCCTCATGTGAATCCTAATTAGTTCCTTCTTCTGAATTAGGGGAAGTATAGTCAGTTTCTAGAACATAACTGCCAGGCATGAGACTGGTAGACTTATGCTGTCTGGGGATGATATATTAAGGGGGATGGGGTGGGGTGTATGTGTGTGTGTGTCATAGATTACATTGGGAAACTTTATTTCAGCTTTTGTTTCCAAGAATACATTGCAGTGATAGGTATGAAATTTTATAAAACATTCCCCTTTTCCAATTCCATTTTTAAATTATTAAAGTCTTTTGGGGAAAGCTCTTGACTCATCTGCATTAATTCTTTCATTCCTTTTTCTTCCCATGTCCCAGAAATACCCCTAAGTCTCTTTACCTCTCCTCTCAGCAAGGTCAAACTGGTAGTAGTAGAGATAGGAAGAACACTGTACCTAATCTAAAGAACCTCTAGTTTGGTTCATGAAACAGATTATCCACCTCAAAGTGACTTGCTTTCTGGTTGGCAGCAGAAAGCCATTTATCCTATCAGGTAGGGAATATATCTATCTCAACTGTTATTTGACTTAAACAGCCATCTCTTAGGTGGTCTTAGCAGTTTCAGACCTCAGATTTTGCTCTTATGCCTTTCATTTCTTTTTGAATAATATTCTTACCCTTTACCCCTGTTTCACCTGTGGAATGTTAAAACCAAACACATGGAGAAAAAAATCATTTTTAATGGAGAAAAAGATTTTTGACTCAAATTTGTTGTATACTCTCTTGACCACAATAGCAAGTGGTTTAGTTGTGTTGTTGCATTTGATTTTAATTGAGGATGTGATATCTGATTTTGCAAATAAGGAAACTGAGATGCAGAGAACTTACATAAATTGCCTAAGGTCAAATGGTTAATGACAGAACTGGAATTTAACACAGGTTTATAACTCCAAAGCCTAAGCCCTTTTTTTACCTATATCATCAATAACTTCATCAGCAAATCAAATATAAATCCACTCTTTACACTCCAATTTTGACAGATATTTCATACAAATCCATGTTAAATGATTTAATCTGACTCAGTTCTCTCTGTAAGATGAATACTTAGAGTCTTACACTGGAAATAACATACTTGGAAAGCATGTGTCTGACATAAAGTAATCCTTGATAGTCTGTAGCTGTTGTTGTATTAGAGAAAAAGTACTGAACACTAAGCATGTGCTGTGCTTGTTTTCTAGAGTTGATTAGATCATAAGTTTAAGTTGGCTTATCTCTTTGTTATGTTAATTGGAGACTTGCCAAGTCTTCTAGTAGTTCAAGTTATTAGGTTTATATATCCAGCAAAGCTAAGATTGGCTTGCTTTCATTATTCAAAGTACATAGCGAAAATGGTATATAGTTTTCATCACATTCTGTTAAAAACTTGTAAAAGTTTATGAATAGAACAACCTAGGTGTTGTAATAACTTGAAATTTTATCATTAGAGGTTAGAGGAATTGCAGATGTTTAATTTGGAGAAAAATGGAAAGGATGAGTAGGAAGCCTTAAGGAGATAGATTTGGAAACAGTAGATAGATATTGGCAAGACTGCTACTATGTAGGAGATTTATTTTTAGTGACTCTTGTTGGCAGAACTAAACTATGGATAAAAATGGACTGAGGACAGATTTTTGCCTTAATTTAAGAAAAAAAACATGTCAATTAAAGCTAGCTGAAGAAAGGAATGGAGAGATGGGCTGCTTCAGGAATTAGTGAAGTCTTCAAGCATAAATTGGGTAGCCACTTGCTGTTGATAGTATTGATCTAAGAGATTAATTCATTGAATATGGGTTGAACTAATTACCTCCAAGACCCCTTTCCAACAGTCAGTAACTTCAGTTCTAATCCCTGCTTGCCAGTAATTGCAGCATAAATTTGACGCTGATGTAAAAAAACATTATTTCTGTGCTGCCTTTTCTTCCCATTCTTCAGCAATGCCCTGCCTATCTCTGGAGGTTGTAGCAATTACAACCTTAAGTAGCAATAATAATAATAATAATATAGTTAGGTCACCCTAAAGAAAAAGGATATTAGAGATTTGTAGGGCTCTAGGGATTTTAAAAGTATGTTGTCCAATCATAGATTTTATTTTCTACGGCTATTTGGCCATTTTTGACATGTGCTCCTTAAAGAGGATTCTTTTATAATGTTACTCTAAACTGATTCGATTTTTTAGTAAGATGATTATCTGACATCAGAAAACTGGTGTAGACCTGTGCTTGGATGTTTATTGCAGCACTCTTTATAATTGCAAGGACATGGAAGCAACCGAAATGTCCCTAAACAGATGACTAGATGAAAAAAGATGTGATATATATGCACAATGGAATATTACTCATCAATTGAAAACAACAAATGGTGGGAACGGTCAGGGAGGGTGGGGGTGGTGAACCCCGGAGATCACAAAGATGTGAAATTTATATATAAATAAATTATTTAATTAAATTAAAAAAAGAAATTGAGAAGGAAGCAGGAAAAAGCCAATATTGCTGCGAACAGTTTTAGCACAAGTTGGCTTTGTATTAGGATTGATTCTTTTTTTTTTTTTTGAGACTAGGTCTCGAAATTTTTGCCCATGGATCTGCAAGCTCACGTTGCCTGGGGTACCATGAACTCAAGCAATCCCCAGTCTCAGCTTCCCAGGCAGCTGGGATTACAGGCACGTGCCACCACGCCCAGCTATTTTTTGGGACTAGGCCTCGCTGTGTTGCCCCGAGCGGGACTCGAACCGCGATCCCTAGCTCCAGCCGCTTCATAGGCTCAAGCTTACAGGCATGAGCCACCATGCCTGGCTAGGATTGATTCTTAAGATAGAGTTATATCAAACCATCAATAAACTCTCTTAAGGTCATTCAAAAAAAGAAAAGAAAACTGGTATTGAAAAAGTTGGCACATAGAAAATTCTATAAAAGTCACAAGGGAACAGGTATTATGAGATCTTTAGTAATTAGTGCTCACTTTTAAAGATCTTTTCAGTTTTGATCTCTGACATCATTAACAGGGTGACCCCTTAGTGATAACATTTTTAGGCCTAGTTTTAGCTTTTCTGTGCTTTTGAAATCTCATGTTGGTGAGCTTTACTAAAAGTAAGAGTAGACAAACTGTATTCTTCTAACATTTTATTTGGGACACATGCATTTCCCATGTTGCTGATCCTTGAATGGGAATCTTGTTCTGAAGGTTTTGTACTTTTATCAGCTTGTATGTAGAGATCATTAGAAATAGCTCTTTTATGTATGCCATTGTTGTTAGAAACTGGTGCCAGAATAAATTCAGCAAGGGTCAAAGTTCAGATATACTTGTTGAGTTAAGGATCAGAGTGCAGCTGGCAGAAGTGTAGCACCATTGTGGCAAATCAATGCTATTTTACTTTCCCGTTGTGGTTAACTAAGGGACATTATGTATCTCCACACCAAATTCATGTCTGTTCTTTTTCAAGCTAATGGTCATTATTGGAGAGATATTATTTGTTAATGTAATTTCTTTGTAGAATATAATTTTATACCTCATAATAGATTTTTCAATATTTCATAATTTTTCATTGACTAATATATAAGGTGATCCATTTTGTTCTTTTTAAAAGTTGTTTTTAATTGATATAAAGTGAGAATTTACCACTGTTTAAAATCATTGTGCTGATTATTGTTTAAAATACAAAAAATTTGAAAATTATAAAGTAGAATAAAATGACCATAGGTAATAAAATCACTATTGGGCTTTATAGATTTATAATAATATATAATACTTATATATATATATCATGCTATAGATAGCTAATTTATCACATATAGTAATATTTAACTATTCATTTATTAAAATGCAATTGCTATATGTAGGTAACTTCATTTATAAATATATTTAATGTTTTAGACATAGATTAGGTTATACTGGTCATGTGTAATGTGACTTCTAAAAAGCTTGATATAAACAGACATTTTTCCATGGTAATAGATATGCCACAGTTTTTGAAACAACTGTACAGTATTTATTGAACTGGTTCTTTTATCTTTTAATTGGTGGGGATTTAGGTTGTTTTCTCTGTCGCTGTTGTTACAGAGTGAACATCTTTATAGATATATCTGGAGTGCTTATTTATTCTAAGTAAATAATCAAATTCCTAAGAGCAGTATTAATGTTCAAAGAATATGTGAATTTGAAAGTGACTTATATTGTCAGGTTTTCCTCATGAAAAAGTTTACAAATTTTAGTTCCTAACAATGTATGAGAATGACTATTTCTTCAGCAAAATAGGCTTTTTTAAATTAGTGTAATTGGCAATTTTTTAAAAGATGTTGATGGATATTTTTTCTAATGTAACCAGCTGTTCCTGTATATACTGTTTCAGTTCTTGATCTTGTAAATATGTCCTCTACAAAAGTCTTACCCTGTATGTCTTTTGTATGACCAGTTAAAAGGAGAAACTAAATTAATGACAACTATAAAAGATAATTCCTTTGAAAGAGTTAATACTGGAATTGCTACTTTAACTCTGTAAATTAGGAAAATTTACCATAAAATTTTAAATCCTTGACATTTTTGCTGAGACTCAGGTAGTTCTCAGCTTATTTATTTTTTAAAAGAATTTACTGGTAGAAAGAGTGACTTAAATTTCCAAAAAGCCTTAAGAGTTGAAGCTAAATTGCAATTAAATTCAAAGTTTAAGTTTATAGTACCACTGTTTAGTTTGAAATGTGTTTAAATATATGCTTACAAAATCCCTTTTAAATGAACAGGAAACTCTGATGAAGAAGAAAATACTTCAGAATCTGAGCTTTGGAAGGGCCCATTACCAGAGACAGATGAAAAATCACAGTAAGTCCTGATATTAATAGATAAAACATTTTCAGTTTAGGATGCTGTGATCACAGCCATTTTAGGTAGCAGTTAATAAATACCATGACTATCTTTTAATGCCTAGGACCAGCTAACCTGGTTAAATTCCTAGCCCCTGTTTAGGACCAAAAACAGCCAACTTATCCGGCTTCCTCTTGATGAGTAAGTCTTTCCTCAGCTCATCTGAACATGTGACTCTCTGGTCTTTGCTTCAGAGAAGGGCTGTTTCTGAGCACCTACAGTAACCTTTTCATGATATTCTGATTATCAGAAACCCATACAAGGGAGTCCCTTGAAGATTTATACAGGTATAAAAGTTTACTTGCTAACACCCACATTAGCCCCTACAGGCAGATAGCTCAGTTCACCTGTATTCTGCTGAGTTTCAAGTGCTATCTTGATTTGGGAGGTTGGAGGGACAATGTTACAAGCTCTTGTCATACACTGGGATGTTCATTCATCACATAAATTTTATGTGATAATATATTACCCACTTCGTAGAGTTTCCTGTGAATCCCTAATGGAAGAAAGAATCTTAAGCATCTGGTACAATCCCTCCAAATTCTACAGTAAAATTTTAGTCCCTTTTTGGTAATCCTTAGATATATTGGTTCATAATAGATTATGAAACCTATTGAATTTGTCATAATTTGCTGATTTAAACTTTTTATAAAATTGATTGGTAATTGTTTGATATATTCTTAATATAACAGAAGTCAGCTTTAAAAAAATATTTAAAAAAATGGAAGTGAGTTTTGTTATTAACAAGATTGCTTTTTTTTTTTCCTTTTGGTGACCTTGACCTTTTTTATCAACCAAATAAAGGATTCCTGAATGTGAGGTCAAATTATAAGATTCAACCGTCAAGTATTTCTTAGATTCTAGAATAATCATAACTTTACACAGATTGATTAAAATTTCTGTGTTGGCAGCTCTTCGTAAATGTAGATCCTAAGATTTTACGTTGAATACTTTATGAAATGTCATTGCTTCTCTTTTCTTTCTTGGTTGACTTTATAACTTCTTTTTTTACTGATTGCACATATATATCTGCATATCTATATCTATATATATACTTGTGTGTGTGTGTGTATAGAGAGAGAGAGAGTGTATATATATATATATATATATAGAGAGAGAGAGAGAGAGAGAGAGAGAGAGAGAGAGAGAGAAACACTATTGTCTACCCCAAGGTTCTCCCGTCACAAAGTGTTTTGAATTAACAAAGCTTTTTCTTAAATTTTACTCATGTATCTTTATATTATAAGTTAACTCCAGGACCTATTCTTTTCATTTTCATCTGCAAGCAGTTTGGTCAATAGTTTAACTAGGATACCTATATATTATAATATTTGTGAACTTATAAAATCTTGACATCAGTTAACCACTGAACATCTAAGTCCGTACAGAAGTTCAACTAATTTCATATATTTAAATTTTTGTTATATTTTTAAAATTCTACTGCATTATGCTGTGTTGCTAGAAAAAAATTTGACATGGGTAATGTCAAATTGCAGCTAAATCTTGATTTATTTAATTCTATATTTTGTATTAACTTTCTTGAAATTTAAACATGGTTGTGATGATTCTGTAGTCACAACTATTTTATCCCAAGTAGTAAATCTCTGACTTAGAACATTTTCTGAAGAGACTGGTGGACTAAATTTGACTGCCTAGCTTGATTCACTGTTCCCAAAACAGAGAAAACTGTACATTTACTATTCAGAAACTTATGAAGAAACATAATTTCACCCTTTCACAGATAAGGAAACTAAAGAAGTTAAGTAATTTGCTCACCCAACTAATAAATAGCAAAGCTAGGATTTATTTTATTTATTTATTTTTTCTGGGAATAGAGATTAGTTTTATGATACATGCAAATATTTATAAAATATAACCTCAAAGAACACATGGAAGGAAAGAAACATATGCAAAATATTGTTGAACTGTCTAAAGAGTAATCATATGTATATAATCATATATAACACTTTTAAAAGTCATATTGAAAAGTAATTGTCATTATTTTAATATTAATTAATATGTTTTTCTTTTTTTTTCTTTTTTTTTAAAGCCAGGATTTAAGTATTGGCTGACTTAAAAGCCTGTGCTATTTTTATTCTACAACACTAACATATTTTGTACTTTACAATTTTCTTAGTTTTTAACACATTAAATCTAACTTTAGCTTTGACTATTACAAACACATAATATATTTGCTATTCTCAAAATAATAAAAACCTGTATCCTTAGCAGATTTTTTTCTCCATCCTAATAATGATTAGTATTTTTCCTAAAAATACTTTTTCATTAATTTCTTGATAAGACTATAATTTGAAATGAGAAGGAACAGAAATTATAACGACTGGGGAAGGAAGGAGAAAACAGGGGATGGCACAGGAGGGCACAAAAGACTCATGGGTGATAAGGTGAGGGGCAAACCTTGGGGTAGACAATGATGTAGTGTGTATATATATATGTGTGTGTATGTGTATTTATATTTATAAAACATACATATATATAATAGCTGTATATATACAGATATATATGTGCAAACAATTAAAAAATTAAAAAGTAAAAAAGTAATTTATAAAGTCAACCAAGAGAGCAAAGAGAAGCAATGACATTTCACAAAGTACTTCAAAGAAAAATTGTAGGAACTGTATTTATGAAGAGCTGCCAACATAGAGATTTTAATTAATCTGTGTATAGTTATGATTATTCTAGAATCTAAGAAATACTTGATGGCTAAATCTTGAAATATATATGTTCACATACATACATAAGTGTATATATACATACATATATGTATGTAGAAGAATCAGCAAATATGTTGGATTAAAATATTTATGTTAATAAGTTGTATCACCTATTTTTTTCTAATAGTTGATTTTAATCCACACGTATACTTTTTCTTTAAATAGGGAAGAAGAATTTGATGAATATTTTCAAGATTTGTTCCTGTAAGATGGAAGAAAGAAGCCTATATTCCTTAATGTGAAAGAACACTTTGAAACTGATGACAAAAGTTTTATTTATAAGTGGCAACTTGAGTGATTTATCTTTAGAAATAAAAATGTAACTACTCACAGAATATCAGATGCTTTGGAATTTTTTCAGTTCTATTACAGACACTCTCCCTCAACCTTTATATATCTTTCCATTATTTATTTACAACTGTTTTCTTCTGTAGTTCCTAAAGAATAGAACAAATAAACTATTTGTTCATCTTTTTCTTCCCTTGCTTCAATTAATTTAAATTACTAGGTTTACAAGGTCATCTAGAATTTATCAAGTAGATGATGCCAACCTTTTCTTGACTCCCCGCTCTGTGGGTAATTTACTATAAGGTAAATTAATACCACAGGAGACCAAAAGAGGTCCCCATAGTCTGAAACAGTAGATTTGCTGACTTTCCAAAAGAGATACACAATAAGATAATTTAACTAATTAATACTCTGTGTGTAGAGCTCTTTCAGATATAATCACATAACCGTGTGATATACTTACAAGCAGAAATATATTATAAAATGTAACTACTTAGGGTCTATACCCCAACAGGTCTGTGGGTATGTTTCAGGAGATTTAAGCGCTCCTTCTTAGAAACTATGGTTAAATCTCTGTATGGATTTTAGAAAAAGGGTCATCAGATTTTCAGAAGGGGTTGTTGATTGTTTTATTTTTTTAAATGCTGGTCCACTTTTATAAAGAGTGGATGGATGGTTAGAAGAAAATTCAAGAAATATTTCTTCAGTTTTTATTATATGTGAGGCACTGTACTGGATATTACTCATAAGAATTATCTAGGAAATAATTATGCAATCATTTCTACACAATCACCAGACAATAGTAAATCAGCATTGATTTATTAATGTTAAATACTATTTGAAAGTTCCTCCATTTCTTAAAGAAATTTTATCTTTTTCATCTTATTACTTTTACGAATCTTAATATGTGAGGAAAGAGTGTTTTAAATGTCCAGCAGCACAACAGAATTAGCAATAGAATTTATGTAACCAAAATATTTTATAAGAATATATTCAGCCGGGCATGGTGGCTCATGCCTGTAAGCTTCAGCCTATGAAGCGGCAGGGGCTAGGGATCACGGTTCGAGTCCCGCTTGGGGCCCGTAGCGACACCTAGTTTCAAAAAAAATAGCTGGGTGTGGTGGCGCGCGCCTATAATCCCAGCTACCTGGGAAGCTGAGGCTGGGGATTGCTTGAGTCTGTGGTACCCCAGGCAACGATAGCCTGCAGTTCCACGGGCAAAAATAGCAACACCTAGTCTCAAAAAAAAAAAAAAATAAAATAAAAATATATATATATATATATATTCAAATTTTAGTGGTCATCAGAAAATAAAATTTCTCCAAAACTAAACTAAAGACTGTCTAACTACTCATGTGTTTGATAAACAGCTCCATGTATTTGATATTGCTACTGTAGTTTATGATACCAAGTTCATTTATAAATTTACATCATTATATTTAAATCACAACACTTCATTTATACACAGTGGAGAAACTGGGAATCATAGTGCTAAGGAGTCTGAAAAGACCCACGGGGAAGGAGTTTAAAGAATAACTCTCCAAAGTACCAGTCTCAGCTGTAGCTTTATTACAGTAGATGGCATTAAGTACCCCATCACCCCCTCATCCCCCCACCCCCCCATCCCCCTCATCCCCACCCCCCTCGCCTAGGGGGTTTGATGTTAAACTTTCTAACATTTGCTCTTTAGCAATATTCTTACCTATGCAAACCTTCATGGTGGCACATCTCTACCTCCAGTTTGTTTTCTAGTGAATGAGGTGGGGAAGTTGTTGGAGCTATTTGGGCTCCAAACTTACATAAAGCTAAAGAATAGTCTTTTTATATGATTTTCTAAATAGCCTAGAAATTCTCAATTATTTTAAGCAATAGATAAAAGGGAATACATGCATCACTTAACCCAAGTGATGACTTTGATAGACACTTGAGTGTATATATATATATGTGTGTGTGTGTGTGTGTGTGTGTAGAAGTCTTTCTTCCTAAAAATATTAGTTTGCACAAATTCCCCATTTACACCTGTTCACTAAGATTCTTATTCAACACATTAACCACTCATTCATATTTACTGAGTTTATCTATTTTGTGCTCTAGGTGCCAGGATGAGCTGTGAACAAAACAGACAAAAATAGTCAAAAAACTATTCCCGTGAAATTTACATTCTGATGTGAGAGAAGCAATGTTATGATTTTAAGTACCTTTAAAAAGTGTAACAAATGGTGATTTATTTCTTGGCTTAATCTTGAGCAATAATTTCTGTATAGCAAAATATGCTTTATTTTAGCTTTTATTTTTCTCTCAGGGTTTCTAGGCTAGTAATATATATTCTTGATAGTCACAAGGATGGCTTTTCTGATGCCTGTTTTTCTCTGTCCTTAATTTGCCAACAAATTTGCTGAAGTCCTTTTGAATGTTTTATTTTTCTTTGAAAGTGGAAAACAGTATTCTACATTTGGACTGCTTGAATTATATTACAACATTAGACATGTCTTGGACTTTTTGTCATTACCACCACCTCCCAAGTCTTCTGCAGCTAGTAAAAAAGAGGAAAAATTATTAGGAATCAATGGATATAAAATGTTTTTGTTCTAACACTCATGATAGCCAACTTTATAGCCTACTTAACGATTTTAATAGTAACAAATACTAGGGGTTTGAGCATTTAAAAATTTGAATTCATATTCAAATTTGGTTCTTTGAAAAAATAGAATAGAATCTAATAAATGACTGGCCAATTAGCATTTCATTTTCTCAAGAGAACCATTGAACTTCCCAATCTGTAAATCTGAGTTGTTGATTTTTGCCAGAACGAAGCTTAATGCCGGTCGATACTATCTAGTTACATAAAATCTCTTTTGGGGTGAGGGGGAAACCTCTGAAAACCTTGGATAAAGTTATAATTACCAGTAAATGGTAAATGGTAAAGCAAGTTTCCCACTTATATTTACTTTTTATGCTGCTGTTATGTGAGATTGAGTCAGCCTGATTTGGGCTATTTTGCTAGAGTGAAAAAACTTCCATCTAACCTTTTTCAATTATGTTTCCTTCTTCCTGCTTTTTTATCTCTTCTTCAATTACCTTCATCTTTTCATCATACTCATCAGCTAGAGATTTCCATTCTATTCTATTATTCTGAAGACCATTCAGCATGGGTGTGATTTCTTTGTGAAACCGTGAGAACTCCTAGAGAGAATTTTTAGGTCAGAAACGATTTAAATCCTATAGTTGATTTTGATTATTGTGAAGAGAAAGAGCTCTAAGGAATTATACAATACTCAGAACTGCAAGAATTAGTTTAATTCAGTAGCTTGGGAATTTGTCTTCTCTACCTGCCTAAACGTATCTGTTCAATTTTCTGGAATCTGAGTTTTCTCTTCCTTTATTCAACCTCTGAATTACTTCAGAGTACTTTGTAGAATTAAGAATATCCCTAATCAGTCTCTTTCCCTATGGGTTCCCCTTTTATTTGGGTTAATGTTTGAAAGAATTCTCTCTCTCTCTCTCTCTCTCTCTCTCTTTCTCTCTCAGCTATATATTTCACTCAATCAATTATCTTACCTTATATACAAAAGTACAAACAAAATCAATAAACCCAACTTGAAGTTTAGGTAGCTCCTCTTTTTTGTTCCTGTCCATCATAGGCTAGAAAAAGAAATAAGTTCTTTTAAGATAGTTTTCTAAGACTGAACAAAATAGACTGATTTGTATTGAAATTAAAAAAAAATAGTCATTTTTCGGTCAGTCTTTACAATAGGTTGTTGCTGCAGCACTGTTCTCTCCAGATCTCCTTGTTCCCAAAATTCATTTGCAACCAGAAGTGCTACCTGCAAATAAGAAAGGCTTGGTTCATGAAAGCCACTTTAGAAAATTTGCATTTTATCTGTATGGTATTTAGGGGTGGAGATTACAGTTAGTGCATAAAGTATTGTGAGCTTTGGTTTATTTTTACCTATTTATCTGTATATTTGTATATTATTTGCATATATGTTTCACATCTTTGCGTTCCCCAGGGATCACCCACCACTTCCCCTCCCTGACCACTCCCTCCCATCCTCCCCCCACCCCCCAATTGTGTACTTTAGTTTGGTTGTTAGCCTGTTTGGATTTTTCCTCCTAACCTTTTGCTTGTTTTTCCTATTACCCATATATTAGTGAAACCATTTGGTTTCTGCCTTTTTCTTTCTGACTTGTTTCTGCTAATGTGATTTCTTCTAGGTACATCCATGTTATCATAACTTCATCAAATTTGTCATTTTTAATTGATGAATAATATTCCATTGTGTATATATACCACATCTTTTTCATCCATTCATCTGTCTTGGGACATTTGGGTTGTTTCCATGTCCTTGCAATTATAAGTAGTGCTGCAATAAACATCTGAGTTCAGGGGTCCCCTTGTGTAAGTATTGAGGTCTCCTTTGGGTAGGTTCCCAGAAGAGTGATTGTTGGGTCAAATGGTAGTTCCATTTTCATTAATTTGAGGCTCCTCCACACAGCTTTCCATAGTGGTTGGACCAGTTTACATTCCCACCAACAGTGTAAGAGTGAGCTTTGGTTTAAAAGATGTCATGATTATATTGAAATGGAAAAAAAGGAATTTCCTACTTCTTTGTTCTGGATTCATTCTGGGAGAATTTGTCTCTGACTAGCTAGTGCCACAATAAAAGGGAGAGGGGGAGACCGTATAATTCCACTTGCCATACTTTGAGTTCTAATGCTCCCTTAGTTGTCCTCATATGCTGCTATTAGCATCTAGCATGCATACCTTTGCACACATGCAGTTCTACCTGATCCTCATGAGGTGATTGCAGGGTTATTTATATATAGTTACAAAATAACAAAAAAAAAGTTTGCTGAACACTTGTTGGCTGCCTTGAATCTTGCATGGTATGAGTCAGGCATATGTGATCTTAGATGTCCACAGTCTAATGCAGACAGTTATGTAAACAATGTGGTAAGCATGTAGTAGTAATAGCAAGAAGTGCTACAGATCAAGACAGGAATAAAGACATGTTTCAAGAAGGCGATTGCATTTATGCTGTATCAAGAGGAAATTGTAGTTGGCCAGGTAAAGAGAAGGGAAAGAATGTGTAGAGATAGAACTGAATGCCCAAAGCTTATGTGAATAGGTGTATAGAGTGAAAGGCAGTGACGTGGGAGAACGGTGAGAAATGAACCAAGTTGTGAGAATCAAGCAGAGGTGGGACAGGCCACATAAGCCTTGCCAGACAGTTTGAACTTGCTTCCCTAGACCAGTGCTTCTTATTCCCTGTGTTCAGAGTTCCTCCAGGGTGTACTAGGGGTCTGAGAAGGTAGGTGCCAAGGAAGATTCATACTAAGGTAACTTTTTTCTTTTTTATAAAGTGATTTTTGTATAACTTGGGGGGGGAAAGGGAACCTAAAAAAACTGAAAGCCTCTGGCAAAGGGGAGTTTAGGCTTTTTACTCAGTGGAGGGACTGAGCTGAGCTCTAGCAAGATCCCAACAGCACCTCAGAGGAGGGCTGGGGATTTAAGGGTGAGAAAGAGTCACTTAGGGGGTGCCCCCACCCCTGCATAGTTGTGATGCACATCTGCACTAAGGTAGCACCAAAGGTTATGGGGACGGTGATCAAACGGCAGATGAGTTCAAGACTGCAGGTTTACAGCTTGGTGACTGTATGAACAAAACAGAGGAAGAGCACACAAGCCAGGGTGGAAGAAACACAGTTGTTTGGTGTTGGCCTCATGGCTCCAACTGGTTTTTTTTTCCCAACTAATATATCTTTACAATTCACATTTATTGTTAACCCGAGTTAACTCTGGTCTCTCTTCTGCTTAAGTTTCTCTAGATATTAGGGAAAGAGAAGTATCTCTCATCCAGTTGAAATCAAATCGTAAGCTAGTGAGTGGTTCCCCACTCACATCCCAAGGTCAGGGAAGACCCTCCATGGAGGCCACTTTAAAGCTTGGGGTACCAGAATGCTCCCTGGTAGTTGATTGCACCTTAAGAAGAGACTGTAGGAAGAAAACTGCCCTTGACAGAGGAAAGCACCAGGGAATTATTCATCCTTGTCTTGTGCTGATTTATCTCTATAAGAAACTCACTCTGCATAATTTTATAAATTTTTACAGCCGGTTGAATGTTAAAGAATTCTTTCAGAAAGCATTTTCTTTCCAGGATTTCCTCTATTTGCCTTGTGTGGGTACTGATCAAATGACCTATTATTTTAACTAACATCTGTGAGCTTTTGAAAGCTATTTCCTTCATTAACAGAAGCCCAACAGGGAATGCTTTATTTTGGTCTTCTTTTCTTCTTATAGATTATAAACCAGTTGTTTGAGAGGACAAGTCAAGTCTCATGAAAGGCAATTGTTTACAAAATATATAACTATGTAGTTCCTCACAATGGAATTCTGGGATTGCCAGATTCTTCTTGTTCACTTTTACTTAGGACTTAGAAAAGACCTGAGTGTGACAGAAAAGCATGTGTCATTGTACTCACCTGACTTTGTACCTCCCAGGGCTTTGTTATGGCTGACAGGTCACATGCAGTCATCATCATTGCCCTTTGGAAGAAAAGAAAAATTGTAAAATAGAAAAAATTCAGGATGAATCATTTTTTTATATATATAAAAAAAAGGGAAATACTATTCAGCTTCTCACATGATAATCTCTTTTTTGGTTGGATCAATGGATACATATTTGATGGCCTCTTGTTCAGTTTCCATTTTTTCACAGGCATCCACAATTTTTTGAAACATGGTTCTCTTTCTAAAATAAAGAAAAAGAAAAAACTAACAATTCATCATATAAAAACAAAGAGCAAAACATGCCTTTAACAAATGCTTTTCAGATTTTATGTTCCCACTTTTGAATGTCCACATATTGGAATATAAAACTGATAATTTTTTTAATACTTAAAAAAAGTTACATGTGACTGCAATGCAGAAATGCATACATGCAATGCAGAAAATCAACAAAAAATTAGAACCCAAAGTATATAAAAAGATTTTCAATCTTATTGGTAAATAAGAAAATGTAGGAGGTAACATTTCACACTCATATGTGTACAACTGATTATTAAATGTGCCCATATCAAGAGTGTTCCAGCTATGGGTAAGAGAAAGCTTTGTGCACTACCAAAGGGAGTCTGAATTGGGGTTCAGGAGTGAGAGTTTTGCTACTGGCATAACGTTGAAGATACACAGACCATAGTCATGCCACTTTTAGGCATGTACCTTAAATTCTTAAGTGCAGTGTAGCATTGTAGACACAGAAGAAAAGCTGCATACAAAATTAACTATGACATACTCATAGTTTAATATAAAGTTAAAACAAATGAAGTGAATCTCCACTGACTATCAAGGGTAAATCTTTAAAGCATAATTTTGGATGAAATCAGCAAGTTGCAGAAAGGTATGTACAGCATGATACCATTTATGAAAAGTTTTAAAGCCACAATATATAAAGACATGAATGGAAAGGATGAATAAATGTCAAAATCAGAATGGTGATATCTGTGGAGAAAGGGGTATGAGGTGAAACAGGGGTAGACTGTCTTAAATGTGTCATTTTTTCCCCCTCCTTAATAAAAGACCTAAGAAAAATGTCATTTGCTGAATTGGCATTATGGGTATTTGGATATCAGATTATTCTAAATTCTGTCTTCATATTTGAAGTGTTTAATAATTAAACTTTAAATTATGAAGAATCAGAGAACACAATTTGACATTGCCAGTCTGAGTCATTAAATATTTAGATCCCTTTAGTTCACTCTACTCTAATCCATCTTCACCAAGTTTATAGTTCATGTATAAGAAAATATACAGAAATTTGGAGTATGCCGTCTTGGTAAATGTTATAGACTGGTGCTGGGCTGTGTATGACTTGAGTTTGAGTCATGTGTGTCGGTATCTCCAAAATTGATGGGGACTCGGACTCCAGCACAATCTGGTGTCTGAGCCTGTGACTCTAAATACCAGATTCCAGGCAATGGTGACTCTCCAGCATGAGACAAGCCCCCCTAGGTTTCATAATATCCCTCTCCTGGCAATGCACCAGCCTTACTGTCTTCAAACCTATTCACTTCCAGCTTCTTCAGATAACAAACTACTTAATGTTAGGTGTTTAGCTTTTCAAAATATGTTTCCAGATCTTGAAGACATCTTGAAGGTATTCCATTGACAGTCCACAAGAGAAATGAATAAATGTGTGTGAATTGTAACTTTAATCCAACGGATCATTTATTGAAGGTGGAACTATGTGGAGCATGAGGGAATTCTGCAGTGGGGGAAGGTCAGCACTTACTTGAAATACAAAGCCAGGTCTGTTGCAATTATTGCAATTTCAAACAAATGAATAACAGTTTCAAACTGGCGTTTATTTAGGTTCTGGAAGATGTTTAAACTCTGTAAAATGAAAATTTATAATAAAGTGCAATTAATTTGTCTTTGATTCAACAAATCAAGCTTTGCTTAACAGCATAACCCAGCTGGTTAAGGATACAGGTGCTTCCTATCCTCAATACAGGTTCTAATCCTCGAATCTACTGGGATAAAAGGACATTTTACTATAAAACGTGAAAAAAAAATGGTATGCATAATGTCCACATTGCTAGGTAAATCCTAAGGGTTTCCCTTATTTAAAAATTCAAGTTTTTAATGGAAATATTTTCTTATACACTAGGTAAACAAATAAAATGCATTGTCTCCCCACATGTAAAAAGCACATCTGATGACTAAAAATGTTAAGCACTCAATTTCCCTGCTTGCAAAAAGTTCTGGATTGCATTGCCTAGTTATTTTAGTTACAGGCCTTAAAAGTCTGCAATCAGCTATTGAAATAGTATTGTGGAAACACCTTGCCAAAGAGGTATTGGTGACTGACATGCGGTTGTCCATTTTAGAAAGAATAATACACTGCCTTTTAAAACCAGTTCAGACCCTGGAGTGAATGCCACTAAAAAAATTTAGGATGAAAAAGCACAACTCTATTATAAAACCTTAATCCCAGAAAGGGAAAACATACACAATATGGAAAGCCTTCCAATGTTAAACCATGTAGGTTTTGGTTACAGTTTTGAAGATTTTGCTTTAGTAAGTAAATTTAAAGTTAAGTAATAAATTATATTTGACATTGCCTGTGATATCACTTAATGAATGGGAGAGACAGAAAATTTTTACCCAAAATGGAAGCTTGTTCCAATAAGTAAAGCCAAGACACCAAATTGGGTAATAACAATTTACTCTTCCTGAACTACTTTCAATTTTATTTCTTTTAATTCTAAAATTCTAAAATGACATGATCATCATTTTGATGGGATTGATTCTTCTAGAGAGTTTTGGCTGTATAACAGACTTTAAAAAGTGAACATTAAGTGCAGGATCTTGGGCCTGAACCCCGGAAAATTCAGTTAGTAGGTGTGAAGTGAAGCCTACATCTGCTCTTAACCACTTGCCCGCCCACGATTCTGATGCGATTGGTCTGAGGCCACATATCTGCACATTCCATCAGTCTTAAGCTGTTAAAAACATGTCTTCTTTTCCTTTTTCCTCTTTCCTGCCCAATCACTCTACCTGACAAGTTTTTCTACTTGATTTTTCAGTATCTTGGAGAATGTAGTGTAACCTCTAAACTGGGATATATTCCTACACGTTCCCCTCCCTGAGCCTTTAATAAACAATTATTACAGAAACTGAGAAAAGCTCCATCTCACTGAGGTTTACTAAGTCAGTTCTCTGCAGTGACAAAACTGTGTTTCCAGCATCTATAATGGGTCTCGTTTCAATAAGTTTTGGTTTAGAACTTTCTCAAAGAGTTTTTTGTTTTTTAGTACAACTAGATTATATCCACAACTCCCACAAACCTATATGCCTTTTACATAAAAATGATGGCAGGAAGAAGAATGGTTACCTCCTACAGAATGCTAGGAATACATGATAACGTAAATCAAAGTGAATTTAAGACCAAGTGCATGGAGCGCCTGCATTACGCTCTCACTGATCTGTTCCCTGCCACCTCCGGGAAAGTGATGTCCCGACCCCTTCTGCCCCCCACCCCCAACTCCAGGAACCTTATTCAGTGCCTCTCTGATGGCAGTTTTCTGATTCTGCCTTATCCATGTCATGATTCCCACCTACTTCCTTTACCAAAGCTGACTTTCCCCTACTTATGCTGCATGTCCTGTTAATGACTAAGAAAATCATGGCTTTCTAGCTTCCCTTCCCCTTGGCCCCTTGTACACCTCAGGGTACACAGAAGCCTTTTCATATCCTCCACAATGTTTTCTTCTTTCTCCACAGACTCTAGATTCTGTGAATTCCAAAGCTGCTTTTCTCCTCTCTGTCAGCTACTTCCAACTCGGTGGTTCAAAAACGCAATTTAGCAATTTCTACCAAATGGTTTCAATGAAGGTCTACACTAACAATCTCCAAAACTCAAGTTCCTTGCCTTTCCAAACAGTTTTTGTGGTGAGTGCTTTGACCCAAAGTTTGAGATGTGGGCTAGACAGGTTCACGCACCTCATCCTGCAGCAGAGTCTTACTGTACTCCAGGTGGTGCCTTTCCAAAATGGAAGAGCCATGAAGCTTTGCCAGGGGAGAAGTGGATCTAGGAGGAAAAGGATATGCTGTCCTTTCAGCTGTTCAAAGAGTGCATGTTAAATCCATACAACACAGAATCTTTATTGTCTCAGATTTTTTTTTTCCATTTCCTCCCTTTCTTTTCCTGATGTCTATGAATTGGTCAGAAGTGGTATATTGGAGACTTTAGTTTTTAGATTTAGAAGATGAAAATATGCTTCTTAAGGAAATCTTTAGGAAAATGAAGATGTTTAATGAGTTAAATGAATTGTTTAAACTAGAAAACTTGGTTTAGTCCTTGCATCTAAAATCTTTGGATTTTCTGGAGCTTGTAGTTGTGTGTAGTTATACACGTTCTCTGGTGTACAGAAGGATCCATTTAGGTTAAAAACCTAGGCTGGGATATGGCCACATCCTTTCTGCAAATCTGGAATATGCCACATCCAACTTGGACACTTCTTTTGATCTAAGACAAGTTAGACATCACAATTTGGAACCTGTTTAATCAGTAAAAGGAGATAATAGATAACATTTCCTGTAGGAATGTTACAGGATTAAGTGAGGCAGCAAGTATTAAGCTCTTACCCTGGCCTCTAGCATTCAGTAGGTGCTCAATAAATGTTCTTTGGGAATGGGATCAGTTAATACACTACTAATGGGGAGAGAGGAAGACAACTCAAGAACTAATGGGAAACTTTGTTTCAGGAGTGAAGAATAGAATGAATAGGCTGGAATCTCTAGAGAAGGAGACAGAGGCAGAGTGGAGTTCCTCTTTTCAAGACAAAACCTGATAGGGAGAGTTGCTGAGTGGGAGAAGTCACTGCTCATGGGGTGCTTCTTACTCACTGAAAGAATTTTTTCAGACACTATATAGTATATATATATATAGATATATATAATTTGCTTGGCAGAAAAGTCTTTAAGAAGTGAGTAATACCCATCAGATAGTCAAGAAATTGGATCTCATAGACTCTTCAGCTGCTTCTCTCTATAGCACCTCACTATCTCTGGAGAGGGCTTGGTGGTGTGTCAGAAGTGAGGAAAGAGATGACAGAGGCAGAGAGAGCATCTTAAAAACCATTCACAAGGAGATAGGCTGGCCATGGGCATTTTCACTTGAGGCAGAGTGACACAGTGACACAGTAACTGTGACAATAATACCTAATATTTAGTGACTGCCCAGAACCTACTGGAGCTGAGTGCTTTGTATGCATCATCTCATTTATTCTTTATGATGACCTTACATGTCAGGTGTGGTTATTGTAATTTTCACTTTCAAAATAGGGGCTTAGAAGATCTGTATAACTTGGAATTTAGTGAACCCAAATCTGTCTTAGCGGAGAGCTGCATCCCAGTGGCTACACTTCCTTTCTTGGAACAGTAGTGAAACATGGCAACATGGTGATGATGTCATGATGGGAGGCCCCCTTGAAGAAGATTTGGGTACAAACAGAAGGCCCCAGGACATGAATGCCCAGAAATACATGATCTATAACTCGAATTGAGGGTGTTACACAGGGCAAGTAGAAATATAAGCACTTTTACTTATGAATTCAATACCCTGGTTCAACAAAGTTGCTGAAAGGAAGAGTGAAGGCATTTTGCTAGGAAGCTGGGTATGTCTGGAAGTGGAAACTAAAAGGAGGAGATGCAATCCCCCAGAGGGAAGAGCAGACATTACCATGTGGGCCAAAGCTCAAAAGGGAATAGAATATGCACCTGGTTCCTAAAAAATATGACAAAGGGGAACAGGTTGGGCAAAGAGATAGTTTTTTTTTTCTCTTCCCACAGGCCTTCGAGCATCATGGTGCATATACCTTGCTGCTCATGCTCACTTACTTCATCTGATACAAATTATTGGTGCCTCTGTGGTCAATGTCATGGCAGAAAGCAGCAGCGAGCATGGCAAAAGCTTCAAGATCTGTGTAGTATTTCTTTAGTCTTCCTGTCTAAAAAAGAAATGTTAATTTGCTTGCATTAATACCCCTCTGCAGCACTCTAGTGAGTTCTGCTTGCATGGAGATAAAGACCCTGTGTTTTTAGAGCAAGACAGTTTCATTTCATGAGTATAGTGGCTCATTCGCAGCAACTACAAAACTAGAAAAATTCAGCAGGTGACTGAATTTTCCTTGAGGAAGTAAGTATGCAGATGGCAGCCAAATGCCCAGTGATGCCCATATTTCTTGCATCATCCACAGGGGTTTTGGGGTTTATGGGACTGTATCTGACAATTCCAAAGTGATGAATCTGAAAAATTGCACCACATCCAGTTCTCATCAAGTTTGTAACCTGAAGCTTGCAAATATTCACAGCATTCCATAACCTACCATCAGCAAGGTAAACATGGTCTGTCCCACGTTGAACCCATGGCGCCAGTTGTGATAAGTGACAGATCGGTACCCTTTGCTCACAGTATACATCCATCTGGTAAGAACCTGTCCCCAAAAGAAGATACTACCATTTAGACTTTGGAATAGAATCTAAAGGTTGGATGGTCGGTAACAATCTTATCTAAGAAGGTATGCTGGTCTTGTTTGCAGGGTTTAAGCTGATATATTGACAAAGTTAATGATAATTTAAAACCCAAACTGAAGCTGATCTTTTGAACCATGGGAATCATTAGTGAAATACAGCAAAAAAGTCACAACATTGTAAATCAAAACCCATCTGACCTCTACAGGTACTTTGAACTTCTCCACCACATTTATTTCAAAAAACAGTCGTAATCCACATTTAATCAATCCATGCTCTGTAATGGGGAAGTCGCTAAAGTGGAATTCATACAGGTCTACTGCCTTTGGATCTGGCAAGTCTTCCTTCTGTTGAAATAAGCATGAATTGTTTCAGGTTACACTGATCTTTTCCCCCTTTGTGGTCTGTGTGGGTCTACCAAATGAATGTGCAGGAGCATTTCAGTTCAGTGACTTTATTGAGTTCATCACATACTCTCAGCACTGCACTAGCATGTCTAAGCAAAATTACAAGGAAAGGATACCATGTGTAATTCATGGAGCCAACCAGTTTACAAATAGTCCCCTCACCGTCAACCTGCCAATAACCCCTAGCTTCAAAATGGTGAAACTGAGATAAGTTACATTAAGAAAGTTTCTGAATGTTGATATTCCACTCAGGTGACTCTTTGTTTCTATAAAGCAAAGTAAAATATGCACATGCAGCAGCCTGTAGGGTAAATGAGTTTTCAGGATTTTAGCCCTTCTGTCATTAGCCTCTATGACTAGCACCTGTGGTATTTTACCCTCCCTGTGACTGTACATGCCTGAGCCCAGTGAGTATGCACATGTGTGAGTGGGCTCACCTGGGCATGGGAGGAGAGGGTAGAAGGGGGTGTCACCCTGAAGAGGAGATGACTCCAGGGGAGAATGAGAAGATAAGCATGGAGAGAAAAGCCAGGGGAAGAGTGTGAAGATTCCTGGGATGCTGGGGAGCTTGCCTGCCTTCCAGTCCCCCTGTCCCTGCTACCTAGTCTGCCTGCTTGCCATACAGTTGGCCCAGGCTCCCTACAGTGTCAGTGTTTGCTGGTGTACCTGGTTCCCTGAGAACTTTAAAGCCTATAAAATTCACCAAAGGCTCCTATATTCTTTGGATGGATATGATGAACTTACCCAGACTGGCCTGCTTCCACTACACAGTCTTACCTGATTTCAATATTCAGTGTCTCTATTTTCCTATCCAAAAAATTTGGTAAACAGTGACTCACTGTTCATTGAATTCTATCATCTTATCTTTCCATGCTTAGTGACACTTTCCCACTAAACTGTGAGCTCCACAGGGTGGAAGAGTACCCGTCTTATCTACTGTGATATACCCACAATCCTTCAATGCCTGTCCCACCAAGTGTGAGGCAAATGTTTACAGAACAGATGAGCTGCGCAGTGGACTGGCACACTTACAGATGCCTCATTTAACCCACACCTTGTTAGGACTTGGGGTTGTATGAACAAACTGTGAACTAAGCACATGAATAATAATATGGCTTGGGAAATAAAAATAATGGCTCATGCCCTAAGGAATTTAACTTATTAAAATGATTGTACACTCTAAACCAGTGAAAGGTGAGAGCTCAGAAAAAGCACAGAGCACAGCATCGAGTACCAGTGGGAGAAATGGAATGCCAGAAGGCAGAGAAGGGAGAGTAGATGAGGAGGGATTCTGAAATGGGGTGCGTTTTGCTGGTCTGGTCAAAGGCTGGGAGGAAGTGAGTTCCTGGGAAGAGAGAAAGCACCAGGAGGCAGAAGTTAGCAATCTTCTTTCCCTCAGTAACTTGTATGATTTCCCAGGCAAAAGTTATACTCTATTTATACCAACCGCAACACCAAATGGTATATGGCTGCTCTAAGTGAAATTTTGGTTCCTGCTCCCCTAACCCACCAGCCTGGATGCCTCCTCACAGCCTTGTCTTTCTCCCTGCTCTCTGAGGCTCCCATCTCTTCCTGGGCTTCCTTCTCACCAATGTCACTTAGACTGGTCACTTAGGCAGAAATAATAAAGTCTCCACTCCTTACTAGACTATTTAAAAGGAAATCAAATCTATATTCTGGAACTGAAAAGAATCATCTCTGTTATTAAAACTATTATTGAGTGATAGTAATAGTCAGTTGTAAAGAGTAAATTTGGATAGGCTTAACAGTAGACACCTTAGCCGGGCATGGTGGCATACGTCTGCTGTTTAAGTTCTGGGAGGCAAGAAGCTTGGGATCACTTGAGTTTGTGGGTTCAAGACTACCCCGGACAACATAATGAGACCCCGTCTCAAAAAAGCAGCTGGGTACTGTGGCAGGCGTCTATAATCCCAGCTACCTAGGAGGCTGAGGTTGGGAATCGCTTGAGTCCACAGTACCCCGAGCAACACAGTCTCAAAAAAAAAAAAAAAAAAAAAAAAAAAAAAAAAAAAAAAAAAAAAAAAAAAAAAAAAAAAAAAAAAAAAAAAAAAAAAAAAAAAAAAAAAAAAAAAAAAAAAAAAAAAAAAAAAAAAAAAAAAAAAAAAAAAAAAAAAAAAA
>PVHY01006455.1:0-28503 GCA_004024945.1 Uropsilus gracilis | reverse complement strand
CTAGAAATAACAGGGATGGACTCATGGCAACAATAAGAATTGATTTCCTCAGGACCTGGAAGAGAAATTAGAGGTGGCAGGTAACAATTTTGCCTGACGGTTTCAGTTCTAGTGAGTCTACCACATCCGAAGGTGTTAAGATAAATGGGACTGTGCTAGCCCAACAGTCTGTACCCAGTGTGTTAAATTCCCAGTGTCTTAGGCAGTACAGTAGTTTAGTTCAGTTGGGTTCCAAATTATATGTGGGAACTGGAACTGCACTGCAGAACACAAAGAAGAAAAGCTGGAAACAAGAAATTCATTCTTTAAAAGAAACCTCCTTTCTTTTCAACCTTGAGAGGGAAGAGGAAACTCAACATTGATTTGAAAAATGAGAATGCCCTGATATATTTTATTAATGGGCTAGAAATAAAATACTTACCAAAATGGCTACAAGTTGTTTTTCTTCACAGTCTTCAATGACATCTATATTTAATTTCTCTTTAAATTTCTAAATGTAAATGAAATTGAGGTGTGAAATTCTTATAAAGAATACAATTTTTATTTGCTTTTTCTACACTTAAGATCAGTTAAAATATAATTAAAATTTGATGTTATGCATTCACTATATCCTCCGAGAGAATGAGTTAGAGCATATTTATTTTTCTATTAGTTTATATCAGTTTCCCTCTATTTTCATCAAATTCATCATTTCAAAGCCTCCAGTCAGATTTCTCTTCATGCCTACAACACCAAAAAATAAAAACCAAAAACAAAACCATCCCTAATCAAACTATACCTATTCTTTTATGAAAGTACAGGAATAGAGAGCTTTTTAATGGAAATCCAGATGTTTGTCATCTCCCCTCTATTTTGTGGTGATTATAACACTGTTAGCAAATATCTACCATTCCCTCATTATCCATGATGTTGGTCTTGGTCAATAAGGTCAATGAGTGAATGTGATGGGAATAAAAACTTAAAGTACTTGCACAGTTGGACTTGTTCCCTTGTGTTTTTCATCACCATAGAAAGAACACTTATTGGGTAGATGCTGGTCAAGAAGGATGAGAGATACATAGAGCAAAACAAACTCACAGCTTGGAACTCAGCCCAACCAAGATCAGTGGAAGTCTAGTCAACCCATAAATGCCTAAGTTAGAAATAGCTTTATTGTATATCACAGAGATGTTGTGGATGTTATGCAGCATTATATGGCAATAGGTGACTAATGCACTTCTCTTCCTGAAAATAATTTTTCCTTGCTAATAAATTAGATCTTTGGTCCTTATGTCACTATTCCAGCTACTACAGGTAGGAGCTTTCTCTAACAAAGTGTTCTCCAACCATACAGGCTGGATGTCCAGGACAGTTCTGTGTACAATAGGGTCATATAGGTCTTCTTCCACTTTCTCTTTCCGGTCTCCCACTCCTTACCCCAGGACTAAACCTATTTTCATCTGTTAGCTATCTGGGAAATTGGTGAATTCTGGAAGCTTAGATGATTAGATTAGATACTATCTAATGTCCACAGGACTGAATGCCCCACTTACCAAAATAGACATGATTTCATCAGGAGTAGCTTTGGTCTGGTTCATGAGCATTTCCTGAGCAATGTCTTTTCTGTTCTCTAGTTTGTTCATTTTCTCGTAGGTGTCAGTATTTAGAAGAGACCATCCAAGAAACTGTGTGAGAGTCTAAATGGATAAAAGTGACTAAGTTTCTTAATATTAAAGGAAAATTCATTAGAAGGAGAGTCTGCATACTTTCCTACCAAAACACCTTCCATTTCGTTTTAATCAAAGGAAAAAACCTTACTCACAATAAACTCCAGAAAATACAATGGGCTAAGTTCTTGTTTTTCCAAAGTGTGCCATGAATAATGAATACTTAACTAGAGGAGAGGAATTGCAAATATCTAACAGATATTAGAACATATATAGTTCTATGGCTAGGCTTATATAGCCATAATTCGTACTCAGTAAGACATGCCTTGAAAAATAAGAGAGCATGGATATGAGAAGACTGAGAAGGAAAAGAAGTTGGAACTGGAAGAATAGAGAAAGTAGAAAACATTTTTTTCCTGATTTCCTAGCATTATAAAGAATTTGATTAAGTCAAAAGTTCATGCTTGCTTAGAAAATGTAGCTATAAAAATCAGGAAATAGAAATCATACACTAATAACATATTGACCACAACCATATGTAACTCAGGTCTTAATTGCCCTTCAAAAGTTATATTTCAGAATAACAGATGATGACATATCTTCTGTTTCATGAATTTCATCTACTGCTAGCAATTTATAATTGCATTTACCTCAGTAATATGTTCATCATATTCATCGAATGGTTTCCCATCCTTCCTGTTATAGAAAGTAGCCACTCCCACAATGTCTTCTTTCTTGTTGACAATAGGCAGGGACAGGACATTCCTAATGACCCAACCAGTTTCATCAACAGGTCCTTTCTATAAGCAATAAGGTATGCAGGTAATTTTCTTAACTTTTAATTGTGCAGTGATTATAGATTTATAGGATGTTGCAAAATAATGAACAAAAAATTCTCATGTATCCTTCACCCAGCTTCCCCAATGGCAGCATTTTGTGACAGATTTGGATTTCACCAAATTTATACGTACATATTTGTGTGTGCATGTGTGTATGTGCAAGTGCATCATGTAAAGTTAGGCTCTCTCCATTAGAACTGAGATAGGCAAAAAAAATTCACTGCAAGTTTGCCTGTACTACTTCTTTTCAGTCCCCACCCCACACAACCCTTCATTTATTTTTTTAAGAGTTATTTTTGGGTGTTAGATACATATTTTTGACTTTGTATCAGAATGAGGGATGGGACGTACTAACCTCCATTAGCTCAGTGTTCCCTGTTCACTCTTTCTGTCCTCCTACATCTGTTAAATTCCTTATATTAAATACCTATGGTGGTTTCCATTTATCTGGCAGATTCATCAAGACAATCTTGTTCGATGGTGAGGTTCCACTTAGTTATATGTCTGGCAAGCTCCCATGATGTGCTGGGACCTGGACTAGTTGCTGGGGGCACAAACGTAAGTTAATCACGTACCCTAGTCTTAAGGTGATGAAAGCCTACTGGCAGAGGCAGTCGCAGAAATGTAGGAGTACTTCTCAAGTTCTGACTATCCGACCATATGCTACAGGACTTTTTCTTTAGCTTGTTTCATAATTTTTGGATATGTATGTTCCATATCTCCGCAGGAAGCTCAGATGCCCTCTGAGGTCTGAGGAGCATGAGAAAACACAGCACATGGCTAGGCCAGGTCAGGCACGCCACACAGCAATTACTCCTTCAGCCCTCTTTGGCTTGCTTTGTCATTCTCAGAGGCCTAGGTTGTCTTGCTCACATAAGAAACCTTTTCTAACTTTTAAAATCCATGTGGACTTTATCAGATTTCCAACAGCAATTAGAGCCTTGTAGCATACAATTTAGTATTTACATATTCTTGAACTGCTTGGGAATTGTGAATTTTTCCCCCTCTGAAACTATCTTCTAATCTTACTGCACAACCCATGGGATAGTGCTGGGCATAGGATAGATGTTGAATAAATGATTGCATCTTAGTGACAACCTCATGTTTATACAAAGAAACTATCTGTGTGACAGAGAAACCAAACCTCAATGTATGTATCCTAATGGTCAAAACTTGAGGGGAAAAAAATTGCACAGTGGTTCTCAAAGTCTCCATCCTTGGAGAATACCGTGAAATATTTATATATTTATACCTCCACATGAGCCAGGAACAAATTGTGTGAAATTACTTCATAACCATGCATATTTTTAAAAACCTCCCAAATAAAATTTTAATAGAACAAATAATTAAAACTGAGAAAATTCTATATCCTTTTTTCCCTCAGTGAAATGGTGAAACTGGGACCCTCTGGAATCTGCCCTGACTTCAGTGCAAATCAGTGAAGGGAGCGGGGACATATGGAGTCAGGGTCATTCATAAATGGACTGATCAGGTTGGAGCGCAATGAGTCTATCAGGTTTAATCAAACGAATCAGTCAGGTTCAACGTCTCCAGCTGTCAAGGACTGAGCTAATTTTGCAGATAGGAAATGGAAAGGAGGTGGTCCGTGCTAACCAGACCAATCAGACACCTAGGATTGAAAACTGCTGCTCCCGTAGCCCGGCCTCCCTCAGCCAGCTGCAGAGTGCCTTAGAGGCCAGCGCAACCTCAGCACAAACACAACTGTGGATTCCAAAGCCAGGAGCCACTGAAACGGGGTTCTGAACAGAGCGTTTTCATGGGCACCACACTGAGGTTTCCTGGAGAACTGGGAAATTCCAGTGGCTGGAGGTTCAGGCTGGGTTGGTCCCCAGCCTCCTCGCGCCAGGGCCTTTGGGGCACTAGTGTGGCTGCCCCCGCGGTGCCCCGCACCAACCAGGAGAAGGCAGGTCTTCCAGCCACCAAGCACAGTCTTGGTTTTCCTGGCTGGCACCCTTCCCTCCCTGTTTGGAGAATGAATGCTTACGTTTTAGACGCTTTAGAAAGTCCTTGTCCTTTATCCCCCCTTGTCCGGGCACTCTTTTCTGGCACCCAACTGGCAAAACTGGGAAGGGGATTGGGGGGAGGGGCAGCTAGGCATAGGCTGGTTGCAAGGAGAGAGTTGAGCAAAACCACCAGGAGGACTGAATTCAGGTGGTAAGATGTATTCAACCACCGTTCGTGCAAGAAAAAAAAAAAAACTATTAAACACCTACCATGTACCATGCACTGTTTCGGGTACTAGAAGACTGGGAGTCAGAGATAATGGAGGGATAGCTAGGGCCCTGCCCTGTTTTCTGAACCCTATGAAGCCAGGGTTAACAAATACAAAATCTCTCTCATCTCCATCCTTCTCTCCTCCTTCTCCCTTCACTGAAGAACCTGATGTTTATTGGCCACTAGCCCAGTCAGGGTGAGCAAGACATAAGCCCAATATATGTTGTGTCCCAGTCACAGCTCAGCAGAAGGCAGACTTTGCAGATGGGGAGGGGTCATGCTGATCCCCATTTCCCAGCACTGAATGGCCGGGCCTGGCAGAAGGTGAGGTTACCTGAAATGTGAAGTATTCGTCTGCAGGGGCATTCAGCATGTTACATATCTGTAAAGCAAAGAGCAACAAAAGTTCTGAAACATGGGTGGTGGAGCCTTTAGAGCCACGAAGATGCTTAAATTCATGTTTCCTTTTCACAGTTGATTCCATCTCTGAGCTAATCAAAATGTCATCCAACATTTTTAAGATGTGAATTTGTTCAATTACTTACAAGTCCGTTTTCAGCAACGTAAGTTGGCAACCCACTAACGAGAGTCCAGTGGTCTGCAGGTGGTGTCCTTGAGGAAGATTAGGAGAAAGAAAATCACTGCTGTACAAAGAAATGCGCTTGTACAAAATTGAAAGTGCGGCTCCTTCAGCCACTTCATGAAAACACTCACGGAATCACTTTGATCTCTTCTTTTCCATGTAAAATATAATCGATGATTTTGTAAAAGGTGACTTCCTAAGAGAAAAGGGAGATAAGAAAATAGCCTTTTCTCCCAAAGAAAATACATTTCACCCATGAACTTGTATCCCATTAAGCTTCTTAAAACAGAACCTTACTTTTTAACTGCGTAATTCTCCATAACACAAGTTTCTAAGCTACTCTTGTCCTGATTGTAAGCTTATAACAAAACTGGAAATATATATATATAATATAAATATATATATATATATATATCAAGCCTATGGTGATGATCGTTTTAGTGGAACAAATCATGTAATTTTTCAACCTCACTCGACATTTTTCCTTCCCAGCTGAACACTCACCCTTACCAGCACTGAATTATCTGATCGGGTAACTCAGAAGCAGAAATCCATGGTTATGTCCAATGGTTGTTTTCAGAATTGGAAGGGACTAGAGAAAGAATCTCTCTACATCTTGGGAAGATGAAAAACCTGCCTGAGACCTGAGCACATTCCACCCCTTACTTTTCTTTTCCCGTGTGCTAGGGGTACAGTGGCAAAGCACAGCTCCTGCTACGGAATTTTGAAGTCACAGGGAAAAGTAAATGTAGCCAAGCCCATTACAGAGGTGCTGTCCAGAAACTCTGAAGAACAGGTGGCCACTGGTATGTTTAAAAGCTGTACCGGTGGCCTGATGGCCTCTCTCCCTATTGAGAACCACAGAACTACCAAGCACAGGCTTTGCGGGAAAGGAAATAGGGAGGTTGAATAAGGAGGTAAGGTAAGGGCCTCACAGCTGGCTTCAGTCAGAGCTGAGGCTTGAGCTTTAAACTTCTTGTCTGATGTCCTTTCTACTCCACCAGATTCCTCCAGAAAGCTACAGGACAGAAACCAGGCCCTCTCAGCTACAGCTCTTTTCTCTCTACAAAACCATCTCTGCACCATGCACAGATAGCATGCAGGGAGATATGTGTACTTACTCTGCCGTCTGGCGTCTTTGGACCTTTATAAGGTTCCACTTCTCCAAGCTTGATTGGCCATTCATCATAGAATTCCTGGAAGCAATTATATTTAAGCATTATTAAACAAATTATTCTAAGAGCTACCCTGTTAAGAATTTCATGTGTTTGCATATTTTCTGCTAATACCTATATTTCTGGAATTTTAGAGTGGAAATATCTATAATTCTCAGCAATGCTATCATGATTATGAGCAAATTGCTTAACATTTTCATCTTTAAAATGAAGATAATAATTGATTTATATCATAAAGTTGTCATGAGGATTAACTTAATTATAGGGAGCACCTACCCTGACACATAGATAAAAGTACACAATAGTTCACAGTTGTTTTATACATAATTAAACTAAATCCAGATAGGTTAAGAGACTCCATTTAAGTCATACAGAGTTACCAACAGTGTTTTCCCCAACATTCATTCTCCCCCCTCTCCCTTGTTAACAGAAACTTATTTTATTTGGTTCATAGAGAGAATCTTGGTCTGGTGGGATTTTTTTTAGATATAAAATCAAAAGCATGACCCACAAACAAAAAAGTATTCGATTTCATTAAAACTAAAAATGTCTGCTCTGAAAAGATATTAAGAGAATGAAAACACACGCCATAGATTGGGAGAGAATATTTGCAAAAGACACATATCTGATAAAGGATTTGTGCCCAAAATATATATAAAAAAACTTTTAAAACCAAACAATAAAATAAGTAACCCAATTAAAAAGTGAGACAATCTGACCAGACACCCCACCCAAGAAGATATAAAATGACAAAGAAACACATGAAAAAAAAAGTTTCTACTTATCAGGAAAATGCAAATAAAAACAGCACAAATATGTCACTATGCACCTATCAGAATAACTAAAATCCAAAATGCTGACATCACCAATTGCTGTCAGCAGGAACTCTCTTTCATTGGAGATAGAAATGCAAAATGGTATAACCACTTCTAAATACAGTAGTCTTATGCATTAAAACATCTACTCCAAATCTAAAGACAATGTTTACAAAGCAGCTTTGTTAATGGTTGCTGAAAAGTGAAAGCACTCAAGATGTCTTTCAGCAGGTAAGTGGATAAACTGTGCTTACTCAGACTACATAATATTCAACAACAAGAAAAGATGAACTACCAAACTGTGATAAGACATGGAAAGATTCAGTGCATATTGCTAAGAGAAAGATTTTATTCTGAAATGTTATATATTGTATAGTTCCAACTACATGACATTCTGGAGATCCAGGCAGTAAAAATATCAATGATGTCTGCTTTAGTGATGGATGGGGTATGATAGTAGATGCCTGAAGAGGGGTGAACCTATTCCCCTAAATTATATGCAATATTGTAAAGGAATGTCCCTTCAATAAAAAAATTATATCAGTGATCACCATGTGGTATATAAGGATGAATGTGGTATATAGGGGATTTTTAGTGTCAGGAAGCTATTCTGTATAATTCTAGATTTAAAAATATAAGCATTATAATAATAGTAATAATAATAATAATTACATTTTTTCAAAACCCAAAGAACTTACAGTAAGAAAAGCAAGCTCTAATTTAAATTGTGGAATTTAGTTGAAAATAATGTATAATTATAATTATTGATTCATCAATAACAAATCTACCACACTGATACATGTTGTTAGTAATAAGGAATTTGGGGGGGAGGGAGTAGAGGAAATGAAAGGAATAGGATATATATGGGATTTGCTGAACTTTCTGCTCATTTTTTCTATAAATGCAAAATTCCTCTAAAAAGTCTATTAATCTTTTAAAAAGTCAATAGATGTGTTGAAGGCATATCACCAGATTTGTATTTTTTTACTCTAAGATGCACAGATTTTTCTGTGTCACATCTTGGCACTGAGTCTTATGATATTATTATGGTTGATTATTTACAAAGTGAAGTCATTTATTAATGGATCACATTTCATATGTTATATATTTTATAGGTAATTTTGCCAAGACCAAGTGTCTGGAGTAATGAGGACCTTTTCCTTGGTCATGTCCAGTAGCCCAATGGAGTACCGTTCACAGTTCAGGTAGGTTCTAACTGTGTAGAGAGCTTTGTGGAATTGTCGCTCAACATCTGTGAGCTCTTCAAATACTTTATTGGCTGACCACATCAGGATCTGAAAACGGAAGTTAAGAAGAAGAGCAGTTAGAACAAAATACATTGTGAAAAGAGAATCAGAAGAAAACAGGAGGAACATCAGGTAAAATGTGTAGAACACTGCAATTGTGTTTTGATCATGTACATATTCAACAACTACTCAGATTCCCCACATGTTATGATGAGTAGACCTTTGTAAGGATGTTGGTTTATCCAGAGGGATAAGCTGTAACTGGTCTCCCTCCAAATATTTTATCTTAAAGGTCAAGTGACCTGAAGCTTCTGGGCAGAGCGTCCAGTAATGATGACTCCTGACTCATGCTGGCCCTCATGGGAAGAAATGGCCCACATGCTTCCTTCTGTGCATCCTGAGCTTTAGAGCTGATCTCACCTGGACAGTCAGAATGGGAAGAGACCATGGAACCCTCCATACCAAATCCCCTCCCATCATTGTCTTGGTCCGGAAACTAAGATCCAAATTCAGGTACAGCCTGGCTACTGACAAGATTCCTTATCCCTCTGGCTCAAGCAGGCAACAGACCTCAGAGGAATGCTTTATTCCTTGAATTGACAGCTTTACTATGTGCTAGGAACTGCTAAAAGCTTTTGTGAACCAATTCATCTAATGACCATTTAATAGTCACAACAACTATGTGGGGTAGGTGCTGTAATTATCATCACTAACTCATAAATGAAAAACCAAAGACTACCCAGGGCATGAAGAAAGGGAAAGCCAGTTATACAAACAAATGGGGGAGCAGGGAGATGAGTTGGGGAAGAAGATCATGAGAGGATATCTGAGACTGAGCTTTGGGGATCTGCTCCATGTGACTGACACCCTGACACCCCTCCCCCCCACCCAGGCCCAAACACACTTAGAAGAACAGGAGTCTGAGCTCGTTCCTTCTGGGTCCTTTATTAGAACAGGTCACCATGCAGTATTCATGCCACTCTCCCATTACCTGGCTTCTTCGGGATTCAACACTATAAAGGTAGTTGGTATGATGAAGCTTTAGGATGACAGAAACAAAGTTGAGGTATTTGGAAAATACCTAAAGAAGGCAGAGAAAAATAAATTAGACATGACATCTTTTGGTTACATAACAGACAAATTTTCTGAGCCTCCAACTGGATGAACATTACCTGTTCATCCTGCTTGGAAAATTCAGGTGCATTGGCTTTGTTAAGGGCCATAACGACAGCAAGGACCTCCTTGCCCATCACAATTGGGGTTGCCAGCAGGTTCCTTGTGACATACCCAGTTTGCTTATCCATGAAGTCAGAAAAATGGCTATTCTGAAAGACATATCCACACATTTGCCAAAGCAGTCCAGAAGTGTGGAGCAGTACATCTAGGCACAGCAAACAATCCTTCTCTCTAGTCCAAATTATTTGACAGATACCGAGGCCCCAGCAGAGCAAATCCCAGCAATCACGCTCCCCATATGCTGTGATTGCAAAGAATGAAATTGCCTGCTTCAAAAATAAGCACTTCCTACCTGAGCTGTGGTCTTAGAATAAGCTTGGGAGAAAAGAGGTGGTGGCACGGATAAGTGGAAGGCAGATGTTCAGTGGAAAAGAAGGAAAGGCAGATTATGATGGATATAAGGTGTGCCTGGGAGGATAGCACAGCCTGACTTCAACTGTATCTCAGAGTTTTTCTTATTATTGACACAAGTAAAATCAGCGCTGAAAACCAGAGAACCAGTATATCCTAACATAAAGAACTAGAAACCCCACATATTTTTAAATCTTACCTACTTAATCAACATCAATTGCTTGCTCTATCTCTCACTATACTTAGGCAAAAGATTTTCTTTTTTAAATTTTTTCTAATTTTATGCAATACTTCAGCACTTAGTAGTATCTTATGGACCTCCTTCCAGACTAATGCATATGGGGGTAAGTTTACCTTATAGATTCTTCCGCACCAGTTCTATGACCATTCCTTAACTGACTCTGCCGGTTTCCCTGTTCATGGTATCCCTACTGCCAACAATGTTGTGCTACATCATTCCTGCTTTTATTTGTAGGTGATAGCTTTCCCAAAGCAGAAGTGGAAGGGCCTGTGAGGTGATCAAAGGTAGCTGTGATCTCTTTAGCTGTAGCTCAGAGGGATTACTCTTCATGGGTGTAGACTCAGCCTTCCTTGGGTTCTTGTGATCTCCCTTTTGAACCTGAATCTTCTATTAAAGCTGAACTTTCTGTCTGATTTTGAAACTCAGTCTAGCACCGATAGCAATTGACCAAAATCAATGTGTTTTTCTATTCCTTTCACAAATTGTGTTATCTTTTACCCCAGCACATTGATGGTGCTACTGCGGGTAGCACAAACCTTGGTCTTACATCTGTTCAGCTTCCCAAATTGAAAATATAAGATCCAATGAAATGGAGTATAATTTTGGGCTAGCATTTCCATGAGGGAGTCAGGGATGTCTGGCCAACCAAGCTCACAGTTCACCTGGGAACACTGGTCCTGAACTGTGAGTCACTACAGATAAACGGGTCATAACTAGGCAGAATCTTTCTTTCCCAGGAATCTGTACTTCCCCAAGGAAGGATCTCAAATGGCGCCTTTGACACACACAAAATGTAAGATGCTGAAGGAATAAAATGGAACCTCTCAGGCCTGTCTGCTCTACCTTTCCCAGTATGGAAGCATACAGGCCAACCAGTTCTATAGGCAATAAAATAACATGATGGTGAAGAAGGTTCTAGAGTCAGATTTCCTTAGTTGAAACCAGCTTGGTGACCCTAGGCAAGCCAGCTATTATCTATGTCCTCATTTTCTAACCTGAAAAGGGACATAATGATGCCATTGACCATCTAGAGTCCTTGATATGAAGATAAAATAACACAGTATGTTGCACCCAGAAAGGCATCTGACATGTAATGGGTGCTCAGTAAATCCTGGGATGAGAAACCAGGGGCTTCCTGAGGCCTTCCTGGATAAGTGTTTCTCTTTTGCAATGGCCAATTTGCTTCCAGTCCTAGCATATCTCACCAGTTCTAATAACAGAAGAAGTCAGATTCTTAGCTGACGGAGGCCTCCCATCACCTGGTAGCCTGCTCCTCATAAGGATCAGATTCTGTCCTAGGCCAACAAGAGCCACATTTCTCTCCTAACCACGTGGTTGCTCTTCTCCTTTCATAGCATCAAGTCAGGCTGTCTCCAGACTTCAAGATGTGCTCCTTCCTTCTCCACCGCTTGCTCAGGCTGGTTTTACATTCCATTCCCCTCGAACCTCCTGCCCATTACAGACTATGGCCACCTTTCCTACACAGCTTTCCTGGGCACTAGTCAGAGCAGTAATCAGAACACAGGAAATACGGTGCATGGCACGGGGTCCGGCAGCACCTCTCTGCAAACATACTTCACTCTGCAGCTTCAGACTTAATGCAGTGTTGTTCTGGATTCTAAGCACCAGGATGTTCTTAAGATCAATGAACTGTTTTGATCAGTGACTTACAAGTTTCAAAACATAATGCTTGCTTATTATTATATATGAACCCCCCTTCATAAAACCACCCATCAATTTACAGGAGAGGTGAGATGAGACCTTCTAGTTTTTTTATTTTTACTAACTCAAACAATCCTTAACAGCATTTCCTGGAGTAGGTGCAGCATGATCTGCAGTTACTGAGCCACTGTCTCCCCAGATAGTCCCATCACTGAAGGGATGGGAGAGCAGAATTCAACGCTCAGTCATTCTGAGCATTTTACAATTCTGGCTGAAATCTGTTATCCTGGTGATCAGGAATCAGAAAGAAAGAAGGGAAAAGAAACATGCGAGGAATGGGAGCTAGACATTCCCTGTTAATGATTGAAAACCCTGGACTTCTCCCATGGCTTTCTTTTAAACCACTATCAGAAGAAGAACCACTGACAGAGTGAATCAACAGCTTTCCCAATACAACAAAGAAATGATTAACCTGAAAAGGGTATCTCTCAGTTTCCTGTTATTAGAAGTTCTGCTCTCTTTAACCCATCTCAAAAATAGGTAATTATCACTGACCTGGTTTCAACCATCTGCACCCAGCCCCTCGGATCCCTCAACCCTCTGATTGTTCAAAGTCCCTTCTGGGTATGTGTACACTTGGTCACCTCCAGTCTCATGTGCAGATGCTCAATCCATCACCGTTACTTGCCTCAGACCTAGATCTGTGCCCACAACTGTCTTACAGTTATGGAGAAGAGATAGTTGGAGAGCCCAGTGACCAGGCCACAGGGACAGTGACTGTCCCTGATGCCTCCGTGTCTCCCTGGTCTTGGTCTCCTCACCTGTGAAAGGACAGTCTTTGCTCTTGTTCTCCACCCCTGTCCAGTGGGTACGGTCTTTCCCTCTGTTGCTCTCTGGGCTGGGGGTCTTTCTTAAGGGGCTGGGAACACAGTGGGGAGAGCATGTGAGTGGGCAAGGTTTCCTGTATGTGTCCCAGTGACTTCTCTATTACCATCTTCAAGAACCACCAAGAGCTGGAGCTTCTGCTTCTTTGATGAGGTATGAGAACTCCTTCCCTCACCTGTGTCAGACTACCTGTCAGAAGAATGTGTGGCCAGAGGAATATGTGGGAAAAGAGGCCTCCTGAGACCCAGGATGTGGTTCCAGACCCACCATGTCCTGCCCGTTGGCCCTTAAGAAGATTCGTATATATACGTGATGGAAGTAAAAATAAAGTCTCTGCCTCCCATACAAGGTCTTGGCCAAAATTGAGTGGGATTAAGAATGAGAAAATCTTTATATTGTCAAATGCGATGAAAAGTAGAAGAACTAATAGAAATTTCACTTAAAATATTGGTCGCAATCATGTCTCTCGCAGCAGATTTTACTGCAGCACCTAAAAGATGGCAAAATTGCAGGGAGGTAGGGGTGGGTGGGGGGAGAATTCTGGACAGAGTGAGGAGAGCTTGATCCAACCATTTTCACTTGCCATACCATAGATTCTGGGAGAGACAGAGTCCCATGATCTCATCATCTGGTCTGCACAAGGAAAGGGCTAAGCTAAAGACTCCTGGGACCCTCCTGTTTAGTATTCCACATTGGCTCTGAATCTCACTTTCTCCTCCTACCTCAGCTTCCCCCACAGACCAGTGGTTTCCAACACTGTGTTAGAACCACCTGGGAAGTTTTTTTAAAATGCTAATATCCGCATTGCAACCTCTGAGGGCCTGTGGAGAGTCTCAGACATTGGCATAATTTAAAGAGCTTCCAATTTGATTTTAATGAGCATCCAGAATTGGAAAGCACCACTCTTGAACAAAACAATGCTTAGAAGCAGTAGAAATGAAGAAGAAATGAGACTGATCCTCTGAGTTCAGCAGCTGTCTGTCTTCAACACCCATGTCTCTGCTCTACCTGGAACAGGAAGAGGGAGAACAGAGCCTCTTCGTGATCCCCTCCCCATTTACTGCCCTGTCCACGTGGGGTGTTCACCAAGGGTAACAGACTAGGGCCACCTGGTCTTTAAAGTAGCTTTACTCTATTTTTCTCTCCTCAACGTAGAGAACTAGGCTCATTAAAAATGTCCCACAGCAGAAGTCATCTTATCTATCTGTTCTTCAAAAAATATCTGCAAATAAAAATCTCTAGCAGGTCACTTTCTTTAGTTGGAAGTATTAGTAATTTTGGGGGTGGAGATGGACAAGAAGCATATTCCAGTGAGAAAACCTTGGAGGGGGAAAGAAGGGGGGTGTCGAGCTTCCCAACTGAGCCTATAGAACTTTGCCCTAAGGGCACAGGTCAGTGCTGTAGACAACAAAAGCCTAAACATGCCCGTTCAAGTCACTGAAGAGCTGGATCAGGAAGGACTATGCAGTGACAACAGCAACCCTTGCACCTGCAGGCTGTCCGGGGGGCTGTTTGCAGAGCATTGCTAATGTTTGACAACCTGGGTGCCTTCTGGGTCCCTGTGGTGATCAGCCTCAGGACACATGGTGGGGATTATCTTCCCACACCAGCTGCCCCTCCCCCCTCAGGAGCAGCCAGTAAACCCAACCCAGGATGCATTTCAGGGGTCGTGCCCAATCAGTCAATCAATTCCATTCCATCACAATCCACTTCGCCCCCTAGGAAATCAGTATGATGGGACAAGTGTACAGAGAAAGGGCTGGCAGGACAAACTCCAGGCTGGTAACCACGGCTCTCATGCCCCAACAGGAGATTAGGAGAGACTTGCGTGTCCATTTTTTGTTTCTTTGCATTTTATGAATTTTTCTGAAATGAAGGAGCACCACGGTGGTAAGGAGGAAGAGCTCATTTTTCTGTTTGTTTTTAAAGAGCACAACAGTCTCTGCAATCTAGACTTCTGGAGGGTCAAAATGCACATTTACACGACTAGAATTCATTCCTGATGGATCTGTGTGAAGGGGGGTTGGGATGATCAACTGCACTTAATCATCACCTAAATTCATATTTTTATTATTAAAACATGAACACCTGCACTTTCAAATAGTATGTTTTTTTTTTCCTTTTGTCCATTTGGTCTATAGGTGAAAGAATCCATTTATGAGCCAGGTCAACCCAAAGAACTGCGAGTCTTCCAAGGGTTGGGTGAAAGGCAGGCAGCAGGGTGCAGTCAGGGAACACTGGCGTCTGCTGTGTCGGCTGCTCTCACCAGTGGCCAGCCTACTGGGTGGTGTTGTTCAGAAAAATGTGCCCAGAGCCCAGAGGAAATTGTAAGGTGTGGCCTGCAGTAGGCCTCCGTACACCTGTCTGATCAGATGCCAAAGGTTACAAGGGGCACAGTTACCCTAAAAAACAATTATTTGTTTTTATCTGAAGTTTTTGCATTCTCTCTATTGAGACAACATTGGTTTACAACACTGGGCATGAAGTATCTGAAATTTAAATGGCACTGGCTCTCTTGTACTTCCATGTGCTAAGTCTGGCACCCTTGACTTGGATCTCCTCTTCCCCTCTGCCCCCACTGGCCCTGTTAAAACCAAACCACTGTAACAGGGGTGGTGCCCTGACTCCCAACTCTTTCCCATTGTTCCTCCCCAGTCTCCCAAGACCTCCTCTCTGCTCCAACGCCATAAGACCACCTACCTTTTGCACATCTGGGACATTAAGGGGTTTCTTCGTGTGAGCAACCCAACCCACTATCCCGATGTCCAATGGAAACACAACTTCTCGGTCAGGGGCCACCAGGTTGTCCTCAAACTTAGAGGTCGGCGTGATGTTGAGCAGCCTGGAGGCCACCTCGGGGGTGCCATTGCGCGCCCGGCACACGAACAGGCTGCAGCGGTCGGCCCCCAGCAGCTGTGCCAGCCTCTGCAGTGCCTGGTGCGCAGCCAGGTCAGCACTGCCTGCCGCCTCCTCCCGCACGGCCTGCAGCAGCTCCAGGCACAGGGACGACTCCTCCGCGGGTGTCAGTCTGGGAGGAGCCGCCCTGGCCTCCACCGAAGTCTCCGCCTGCAGCTTCTTGTGGAAGTACTCCTTGGCAAACCCGGGGTGATCCTCCAGGTATTGCTCCACGGCTGTTTGGTTGATGTCGCCCATGGTGATACTGGCTTTACTGTTGTTCAAAAAGGCCATGCTCAGAGCACTTTCTGTGGTGGAGGGCCAGGAAGGACATGCCTCCTGGGCAAAGTCACTGAGTGAACCCCAAGTACGCTCCCAGCTGCCAGGACCCCCCAAGGTTAAGTTGAAATGGATGGCAGCTGAACAGAGCTTCCAAATTGCCTGTAACTGGAGATGTGACAGAAGGTCCTGGCTTAGAGTGGGATTCAGGAACAAAGATTAAAGAGTTCTTCAGGACACAAATCCCTAAGCACTATTAGCTCGTAAATCCTCAGGGCATCTTAGATCAGGCAAGCAAGTGACAAGTTGAAGTTCCACAAAAATAACTACTGGTTGGTAGGAAGGTAGAACCACATCACATCAGCACGAATCAGTGATCAGCGGTTCCAATAGTTCTTTCAAAAAAGCTACATGAAACAGAACTCTTTAGACCGCAGAAGTGACCCTGTGTATGTAGGAACTTAAATGGACATTTGGAATAGATGGGAGAGTTTATTGTAATGCAACATCAAGCTGAGTATTAATTCTTCTCTTAAAAGCCACCAGGGTCTTCCAGGGGCTTATCTTCCTGTGTTTGGCTAAAGCCATGGCCTCTCAGTTCTTCTCATTCCAGGATGCAGGACCTCAAGTGTTTTTAAAGGGATAAAACGTGGTCCTAGAGAAGTGAATGAAGAGATTTCCCCATGATCCACACCTTAGGAAGTCATGTCTTAAACAATAATCCTTGTGAAAAGATGTGATTGTGAAAGCAGCTCTTAGAACTGCTGGTGCTACCGTGAAGAGTACTGCTTTGGATTTTGTTTTCAATTGCCTGAGCCAGACTTCACACATTGCCTCCAAGGTACAGCCTGTTAATCTACTGAATAACCAGTCTTGTTTGTTGCTAGGCTCCTTGATGTCTCCGGGACTTCTAGTGTGGAAAGCACACTTAACTACTAATTAGCATTGTTTAATGTCGAGTTTATTAAGCTTTTATATTGATCAAGCACATTTCTCCTAATATTTAGGCACCATTACGCAAAAAAGTTAAACTACAAATTCATAAATCAATTTCCTTGAGTATTTAAATGCTGATTTCAAATGTAGTCAAGATTTTGTTTAAAGCATTTAAATAAAACCACAAGCCTTAGATGACAAATTCTCTTAAATGGCAACAGATATAATGTATTACAGTGATTCTAAGAGTTATCAGCAACAGCAACCCTAGGCAGTTCGTTTAATTCTCTAAATCTGAAGCTTTACCTTGTTACAGCCATCAGTCTTATTATAGAGAAAAGGAAGAGACTTCTTGAGGTTTTGTGTTCTAAGTCAGGAAATGAGAGATTCTTAGATGGACAACGGTCTTCCTGGGGAAGAGAACTCTCAATGGCACTTATTGGGCCTTGTCACTCCTCAGAGTTGGCTGACTTTCAGGGCCTTGTCAAGCACATACCTGCTGTGCGCCATTTGCATTCCAAAAGAGTCATTCCAGACGAGATAAAGGAAAACCTCTCTCGTTAATGGCCCCTAAGAAAACTTAGGGACTGACTAAAATGACCTTCTGATGCAGCGCTAGTGCCCCCCCCCCCTTTTCCTTATCAATGTCAGCCCTATCAAAGATTAGAGACCACCCCTACACTAGCCCTCCCTCAATTACTCTTTGCTTTAAAATGTTAATAGTCTTTCAAGATTGCTGTCTCCTTTAAAGTTCACCAGGCCCTCGCCCTGTGTACCTATAAATACCTCTTCCTTTTGTTAATAAAGTTGTCTCAAGGTTCATACTTCCATTTAACCCCCAACTGTGGCTGGGCCATCTCTCGTCGTTTCATTTCATTTCTCGTACTTGCGTCTGGCCGCCAACACATACATACTTCTGCATCTCTATGGGTCATGCCCACAAGCTGAGTCAGATGGGCCCTCCTCAGATAACTTACTTCAGAACAGTAAGCTGACTTTACTTCAAAATACCCCATTAGCATCTCGTAAACCTCATCTCCCAGGAGAAAGAGTCAGCCATTTACTTCTCTGATGGGACAATTATCGTCTACCACAGGTTTAGGTGTCTTTCTACTTAGTTATTTTGTGTGACTGTGGTCACAGCTCCCACTTCTACCAAAAGTGTGTTGGACCCACAATTCCTTGATTCCATCCTTTAAACAGAAAGAGAAAACTATGAAGTACTTCATATAAGTACAGATAATTCATAAAAACAAAATACCCATCTATGTTAACACTGCCCTACTAATAAAAATGAAGATTAGAAACTGCAGCCTTAGCTCAGGGGTGAGAGTACTGGTCTTGTAAACAGCGGAGCCTACTATATTCAGCACTCTTTTGTTTTTTAAACTATTTTTAGATTTAGTCATCAGCATATTCTTTCAACACTTGTGTATAGGTTGGTCATTATAAACAAGACACCAGACTGCTTCCTGTGCTTCACGTTCCCACTTAGCTGATCCTCCTCTCTTAGTTATAGGAGATTATTCTCTGCTCTCTGCTCCGTGAAAAGCCATGTGACTAATTTGGTCTATGGGTTGTGAGCATAAATGCCTCTTCCAGGTAGGAACAATTGGTTGCTATCATGAGAACTTCTGCTTCTCCATTCTCCCTGCTGCCATCTCATTTCTCATCTCATTTGGGAGGCTGAAAGAGTCTCCCAAATTCTAGAGTGAAGATGCCATGGGACAGATTTTGATGCTGACCTAGGATGAGCATATAGCATGAAAGAAATAAACCTTCCTTGTTTTAGTCTCTGAGATATATGTATGTTGAATGTCACCAGAGAATAATCAAGCAATTCCTGACTGTTACACTTCTAATATAGGGATTCAAGGGGCAGAGAGGATGAATAAGCTTTGCTCCCAGTTTTACAAACAAGCATTTGTAGTAATAATAAGGGATATGGAGTGAAATATAAAAAGCCACAAAACATAGGGTAGAATATGATTAGTGCCAGAATTGAGTTCATAAAAGGGATCATCTCTAGAATGTGTAGAGACGGAATGGGGTGGATAGAATGGATAGAAATTGAGTATGTTCCAGGTGATAGAAACAGCAAGAACACTAGTATAGGGTACAGAGCTACAGGGGGGAACTAGTGAAATAGTAAGAGATGACTCTAGAAAGGTTGGTTGGATCTCAAAATACTACTGAAGGTTTCAAGCCCTAGGAAGTTTGGGGGCTTCAAAGTGACATTCAGATTTTTCTCTACAAATTTAATCTGGTAGAACTTAGAAAGATGATTTAGAGAAAAGAAATACTGGATACTGGGATACAGATTAAGAAGTTACATTGCATATGTTTCATTATCAAGGAACGTAAAAATGTATTCAGGTTTTTACATCTTTCAGAACACATCTACACAAAGAATGAATGGAAACACAAACAGCTAGGACTATATTAAAAAGCTTCTGTACAGCAAAAGAGACAATAACCAAAACAAAGAACTATCAACCAAATGGGAAAAATTTTTGCACTCCAACTGATAAGGGTCTGATATCAAAGACCCATAAAGAACTCAAACAACTCAACAAAAACAAAGCAGAAAACCCATCAAAAAATGGGCAGAAGAGCTTAAAAGACACTTCCCCAAAGAGGAAATACAAATGGTCAGCAAGCATATGAAAAAATACTCAACATCACATAATCAGGGGAATGCCAATCAAAAACACAATGAGATACCTTCTCACACCAATAAGGATGACTCATATTAAAAACAACAACAAATGGATGACAAGTGCTGGTGTGAATGTGGGAAAAAAGGAACACTTACACTGCTGGTGTGAGTGTAAACTGGTTCAGCCACTATGGGAAGCTGTGTGGAAGAAGTGGGAAGGTGCCCTCTGACAGGGCAACCTCTTCTCAACAACTGGTCCACATCATGAAAAAAGATCACAAATTTTTTAATGAAAGGACAGCTGGCCATCTCTACTATAAGCACTAAATCCTGAGAAATTGCATTTTAGAGTTAACTTGACCAGGTCTTTTAAAATAAATATTTATGAATTCTGCATAAACTAGTGAAATTCAATAAAAAAAGTAAATCAATATCTACTGATGGAACACTTACTATATGCAAGTCTCATGATAAATCCTTTGGAAAAGCAGAGAGGGGGGGGAGCAGATACCAAGATATATGAAATAAAATATCCACTCCCTGAAGTATGGCAAGTGAAGAAAAGGAAGTGAAGAATTTTTATGTATATTATACACAATCCATAACTATAATTTAAAATATTAGCTTTCTTCTAGAAAGAAGAGAAAACATGTTAGCAAGAAAAAAATTGTTTTATTTTCTGATTAAACATTTCCACTGCAGGAAAATTTTTAAAAAGGCATACAGAAAAGAAAGTCCTTAATCTTATCACACAGAGGTAATCATTGTGAACATTTGTATTTCAATATTAAGTATCTGTGTATTTGAAAAATATTTTATGAGGATAAATTTCAAAGAACTAAAGTCAAAAACATCAGTTGACCTGTATTCTTGTATTTGCAATCATGAAGAAATCCAAAAGACAATGCCAAAATAAACTTTTTCTTTCCTGATATCTAGGACATCAAGGTTCATGATTTATTAAGTCAGGGGTAAGGGTGGGGAATAGAAAGAAGAATAATTTTAACAACTTCTAAGAGTTCAAAAATAGAATATTGTCATAAAATCAATCACCATATGCAACAAAACAAATGAGCTAAATTAAACAAAAATAAGATTTGAAAATATAAGATCAAGTATTGATTACTGGAGGGAAGTAAATTGGCTAAAAGTGGTTGTTGGTATGGTGAAGAATGGAGTGGGTTTTTAATAGTGAACATAATGTAACTTATACAGATATTGATTTATAATGATGAACATCTAAAATCTGTATAAGATTATGAACCAATGTTACTTCAATGAAAAAAATGCCTCTAACACAAACACAAAATAAGTTTCTTGTGGACAACAGCAACAGCAAAATCACCATAAAAATGCACTAAAATCTATATTTACCCAATATATGGTGTGATCAGGTCGAGCAAAATATGTGATAGGGGAAACAAAGTCTGGGAGTATTTTAAGTGTCTGGAAGCAACTGGGTTCAGTCGGGAGCTGTCCCTTCTTTGGAGGTATTGAGACAGATGCTGGAAGACCTCTAGTCTGGAAGGTCAAAGAGGGAATGAAAGCCAAGGGCAGGAGAGAGAAATGACCATCTATGGCCACACATTTGTTCCCTGCAGGAGAGGCTCTGGAGCAGACCTTATTTGAGCTGACTGAGATTCTATAGCCAGTTATTAAATTGCCTAGCTTAGAGGTCTTATAATTGGCCGGTTAGTCAGAACAAGACTTTCCTATCTGTGGGGCCATGAGACATTACATGCATCATCGCTGGTATACCAGAGATAATACCAGCTTCAAATGGGGAGCAGAAGGTGGGGTAACATGGAAAATAGAAGCAGAAACCAGCCTGGGAGATATCCAAGAAGCTTCAGGAAGAAGACAAAAGCCATAGATGTCTTTTCAGGAGGCTTGGAAGTGGCCTCAATGCCCTGTACACTGTTCAGGACATTCACTCCTTATTTCTGCTTGACAGCCCTCCTTCTTCCAAACTCCCCACCTCACCTTCTTTCTTTCAGATCTGACTGCAGCGAAATTGTCTCAGTTCTTTCCAATCTGGTCATGTAGACATACCTGATATTCAGAAAGGAATCTTACAAAAAGACTTTATTCTTTTGCCATATTAGCAATTCTCATTTAGTCAAAAGCTCTGTCTTCTGACTGTTTTGATCCAACTAAAGGAACTCTTTGATTCTGGGCAGAAAGAGAGAAAAATATGGTCAGTACATTGTGTCATCGTGTAGGCAAAATAAATAGTCGCAGCAATTGACGTTATAGAATTTTGCTCACCTCCTCCCTTTTGTCCATTCCTCAGCCAATTTACCTCAGCTGTTCTGAAAGCAAAACAAAATTCCTCTACCTCCTGGAAGTAAACTGCATTTTAAGCAACTGGTAGATGTGTCTCAGAGTGGTTTGAGGGAAGTGCCACAGAGTAAGTAGGCGACCACCGAGGTTGCTACAGTATTTCCTGCCCCAACCACAGTTGCGTTTCTGGAGAATATTTAACAGGGAGACTTTAATGCTTCTAAAGATGTTGAAATGAAAAAACAAATATTGACCCAGGGGGCACCACCGCTCTCCTGGAAGAGAGTGAAATACGCCCTTTGTAAAATGAAAAATGACTTGGGCCAAATATTCCCAGCCCCTGCACACTGCACTCTGAGGGCGGAGGGGTGATTCATTTTGGCAGGCCAGGGACTGGGCGATGCACCAGGCGACACCAAGGTCCCCTCTCGCCTGGGAGGCCACGTTCTCCCGCCAGACTGGCCCGAGGCCCCAAGCAGAGCATCTGGGCTCCTGGCCACCCCAAGAAGCAGTTGGTGGTATTGGCACAAGTGCCTGGTAACCCGGCCAGCGTTTGGCCGGGCGGCACATTGCCGCTGGAAAATCTGGGCTCCGTGAGGCCACCCCGTGCCGCAGGGTGGCATCTAGCCCGGGGTGGCGCTGGAGGTGAGGCTGTTAGCCTAAGGGGACCCTCCCCGCGCCTCGGCGGCGGTGAGTCAGTGCGTGATGCAAGCACTGGCCGGCGGCCCCCGGCGCCTCCTCCTCGGTCTTTCACCCCGCGCGGTTACGAAAGCGCGACCCCCCTCCCACCAGGGAGCTATAAAGCGGCCGGCCGGCTCCCGCGGCGCTCGCCCAGCTGCTCCACGCGCGCCCGGACGCAGCGGCCAGGCTTGCGCGCGGCTCCCAGTGGTGAGCGGCGGCGGCGGGGGCACGGGGGCGGGCTGTGCTGGCCCGCAGCGGTGCGGGGTCCCGCGACCAGGCGCTGACTGCGCGCGGTTTCCGCAGGGCAGACTCTTGGGCAGGATGGAGTGGGTGTGGGCGCTCGTCCTGTTGGCGGCGCTGGGCAGCGGCCGGGCGGAGCGCGACTGCCGAGTGAGCAGTTTCCGAGTCAAGGAGAGCTTCGACAAGGCTCGCGTAGGTATCTGGGGATCCTGACCGGTGTGGCTGGGGGTGACTCCAGCCTTAGGCTCCGGCTGCTCATGTCGTGTCCCCCACCCCCACCCCCCGAGCCCACGGTGCACTAACAGGCCCCAAATCCTGCTCCCATCTCTTTGCCAGTTCTCAGGGATCTGGTACGCCATGGCCAAGAAGGACCCCGAGGGCCTCTTCCTGCAGGACAACATCATCGCCGAGTTCTCCGTGGACCAGAATGGCCAAATGAGCGCCACAGCCAAGGGTCGCGTCCGACTTTTGAAGTTAGTGGGGTTCCATGGCTGCCCTCTTTGCACTCCAGAACCCCAGAGGCAGAGTGCCAAACCCTAAAAGAGGAGGATGGGGTGGCGGGAGGAGGTCTATACCCCAGCTGACTCCGGGTCACCTGGCTTTTGCAGCAGCTGGGATGTGTGCGCAGACATGGTGGGCACCTTCACCGACACAGAGGACCCTGCCAAGTTCAAGATGAAGTACTGGGGCGTGGCATCCTTTCTCCAGAAAGGAAGTGAGTAGTCCGTTCAGTGGGACTGTCTTGGGAAACGGGGCACAAAGCCGGTGAAATCTCTGGGCATCTCCAGTGGCATCTTGGGAAAAATGGTTTGTAGGTGACAAGGAGCTTCAGCACTGCTAGAGGTTAGAGGCATGAAACTGGGCGCAGCTAGTGAGCTTCTCTAGTCCCAAGTGCCTAACTCTAGTTCAAAGAGCTGACCAAGTCCAAAAGGACCTTAGGGTTCATCAGGTGACCTCCTTCTGCCATTTTCCAGTCCAGAATAGGGTGTCTAGCCTTCTCCATGCTTAGTTCAAAAAAAATTAAAAAAAAAAGTAAGTAAATAAATAAATAAATAAATAAATAAATAAATAAATAAATAAATAAATAAATAAATAAATAAATAAATAAATAAATAAATAGATGGCTCAGACTGTGTCACATTCAACCCGGCTTTGTTTTTCTGCCTTTCCTTTGGGCTGGATCCTTGAGACAGCTTGATCACCTGGGAGACTCCCCTCCAAAGATGCAGGAACATTGTATACAGGGGGGTTGCTACACTTGTGGGCACCTTGCCCATGAGAGCTGAGATGCTGAGCCAGTGTTCTGGGCGGCAGAACAGTGTTCTGGGCAGCAGCAAAGTCTTCCCCTTTCCCCAAGTGCCAGAACTCAAACTGGGGGAGAGCGGAGCTAGGCAGGATATTAAGGGCTTTCAGAAAAGCACCCTAAACTTGGCTGGATCCTGAAAACACATCAACGTGCTCTTTCTGCCTCCTCCCCCATCCCCTCCACCTCCATTTTTCTTAAATTACCAATCTGGAGTTCATTTGGCAGCTAGAGAATAATGCAGGCCAGGGACATCATGGGGTCTTGAAAACAGACAATGCTACAAAATAGGTCCAAATGAAGATACCGAGGTCAAGAGAATATGTTGTTTGCCCAGAGATATGCAACAAGGTTGTGAGAGCCAGTGCAATCAGAAGACAAGCTTTCTGCTACCTGAATTAGATGGCCCTGAATGTCAGGTGCTCCTAATGCTGAGTGACTTTTGCAAAATGCTATTTGAGCTCTTTTGTGGGGTAGGCCTGAGGAGGCTATTGGGGGGAGGGGGATTCTTTTAGATAGTGATCAAGAAAAATCTGTTCTTCATATAGCCCATCTTAAGTGGCATGCCTCCTTGCTATCGCTAAAATCCGTAGATAAAATCGCATTTTTAAATCAAATTGTATCTTCAGTATTAATTTCACTGTATAGATGGAGTTGCTATTCTAGAGGGGGGAAAGCTTTGATCTTTACAAATAAATAAAAAATATTTCAAAGTATATAGCAAAACTTCTAAAGTGATTCATTTACCATAATATATCTACTTTTCTAAAATGGATTACAAAAGTGAACTCCAGGGAGCACAAGATAGTAGTCATATTAGAAAGCATAAACACAGAATGCTCTGGCATTTTGAGATACACTCCCCAAAGGATAGGATTTTATTGGTAGTATGTTTGGGGAGGATGAGAGAGGACTCAATGAGGAAGAAGGTTTTTCCTCTCCTCCTCCAGAAAGCAGATAGGTTCTGCTTTCACCTCTTGTAAATTGAAACTCTTTTTAGGATTTCATTTGGAGGATAAATATTTTTTTGATATCTTGAAAATGATGGTTGTAGATATGAAGTGAGATCATTCCAATAGGAAAGGATGAGGATCAGTTCCTATGTAGGTTACCTTTCAGCTGTGTGGTATGGAGGCTAAGCAAGGTTTAAGTAGACTGTTTACTTTGAGTACAAAAAAAAAACCTACTTCTGGAGGTACTTTGAATAAATCCCTTATCCTCCCTCCCTATGCCTAAGTTTCCTTGTCTCTAGAAGGAGGTAATCATAGACCTCCTGAATTTATGCTATAATGAGTTAACAGGCAGAAAGCATGTAGCATGCCTGAGACCGGAGTTCTCTGTCAGCATGTAGCAATATTGCTGTTTCTTCATTCCTCTGAAATAATGGCTTTCTATTCTGGGTGAGGTTCAGATTTCTCATTTTACGAGTGAATAAACTGAGACCCACATTAGGAAAGTGAATAGCCTAGGGGCCAGCTAATTTTTCTTCAGGGAATATAAAAGGCCCCTAATTGTCCCTTCTCCCAAATATGCCACAAACTTCATGATTTGATGCTTCTACCTTCTTGTGTTTTTTATGCTTATGCTTATTTGAGAGATTGTTGGGTTTTTGTTTGTTTCTTTTTTACAAAAGCAACTTTTGTTCCTCCTGCTGGTTTCTTTCTCCCTTGGCCTTGATCTGGCATTAAACATGGAGTTGGTCAGGAGGATTTAAAGACCTGAGACATGGCCACAATCTCAATCCCTCCCCCTTTTTGTACAGACTGCCATCTCACCATAGAGATATATTTAATGTGAGGTACTCTAAAGCAGAGAAAATAACTCAGGAACAAATGTTCATTTAATTTGCTGTCAACTTATTTAAAAATTAAATGTAATAAACCTCTACTCTCTTGGCTGGGGCCTGTTGGATTTTATTGGACAGTAATTCAGAAATAACACCATATATCATCTGGTTGACTCACCTGAATCAACCTGAGAACTGCAGACCTGAGAACTGCAGGGAGTATCTCATGTGATCTCATGCCCTTAGGTGACTGGAGGAATTAGGTGTAGGGAGAAGTCTAAGTGTACACTAGTAAGCAGCAGAGCTTCAAGGGGACCAGGTCACCAGGGAATACTCCCTCTACCTGGCATTTTCTTTTATTTTTAGATCACCCATCAAGACCTCTAACCCAGACTCTGTGGGCACAGAATAGACACAATTGCTGTATAACCCCACTGCCTGCAATGATAATGGGGAGTTGGGGCTTCCAGCAGCACAACTGGGATCACTCTCTCTCCCTAGCTGCATGATCTGGAAATATTAGGGTGTTTGGTTTTCCAGAGGCACAACCCCAGCTGCTGAGAGAGAGGAGATTGGAGGGCTGTGTTCTTTCTAGCCTCGCTCAGGTAGTTCACCTCTTGATAATCTTAGTGGATGCCATGTTAATTTAAATTCTTCCTCTTTGCTGGCGTGGTGGTGTGCACCTGTAGTCCAAGCATTGGGAGGCAAGAGGTCTGGGATCGCTTGAGTTTGTGGGTTTGAGACTATCCCGAGACCTGGTCTAAAAAAAAATTCTTCCTCTTTGAACCTTTTAGCCCAAAGGTGCCTGTTTTAAACCAAACAAACTTAGGTCTTCTTTTAAAGTTGAATGGGAGTCCATTTTCCTAAAGTTAAACTCTTGAGAGTTACTTAGTTCCTATATAAAAATTAGCATTTGGGCAACATTTTTAGGTGCAGATGAGTGGAACTTCTAGCTACCTGGAACATGAATTTGAAAAATGTTCCAAAAGAGAGTGGGTTGGGTCTAAGGCTGGCTGCTGGTGCTCCTGTGAGTGATAACAATGAGCCCCATAATCAGGGAAGAAATTACTGGGAAGTCTGGGATGGGGCTGCGCGGAGGTGTTCCCTGTCTGTCTGCTGAGTTCCTGCTTTGTAGTCATATATGAACACTCCTACCCAGGCTCTGACACTGACTCGGGGAAAGCCTGAGGTGCAGGGGTGCCTCACTCTTCTTGGCAGTCCTGGAATGAGCTAAAGAAGGAGTTTCATCCACTGCTCATGTACAGCCCCTTAAAAAACCTGGGTTCAAGCTGAACTCCCCCCCTAAACTCACATTCCAGGAGTCCTCAGAATCAAGAGATTCTTGATTCTGAGATGAGGGTTGGGGGGGGTAAGATCACCCTTATACCCCTGAGCTGGGGTGCAGGCACCTCTGGGTTCCACTGAGTCCAACACGGGGCCAAAATTACCATTTGGTCATGACTTAGGTGTGGCCTCTAGACAAAGGGCTTTTTTTCTTGTCCCTTCTTCCCCAATTTAGTTATATTCTGGAGATGAGATGAAGCACTTGGGGTCTCAAGTCAGAGTTAGTCCCACTTCTGCTCCGCTACTTGTGATGCTGGATGAATTATTAAATTTCTCCATGCCTCATTTTTCTCATATGTAAAATAGAGTAGTAAAAAAGTGGTAGTGTGCACTTCTGCGTCAGTGTGAGGAATAACTGAGGAAACATGAAATTGCCTCCACAGTGACTGGAATATAATTCTGAGAGTTCTAGTGAAGGAGAATGTCAAATTAAGTAGAGGAATGCTATTTTTTTTTTCAAATAGAAGGTGTTTGAATAAGGCTGAACATTACTGTTTCTCCATGGAAAATTAATATTATTTCCCACCTGCCTTTATTTTTAGCACCTTTATTAATAATGACTCATCATGACTCAAATCCCAATCATAGGAATAAATATAATCTAAATTCTTCAAGAGCTCAACTCTGCCTCTTTCAGGGGAATTCTGGAAAGTACATGCACTAAGAAAGAATTTCTCACATTAGATGGTGGGTGTAAAAACGGTTCCCTTTTGTGGCATTGAGAGTTAATGGGCTGCTAAACTGGAAATAGGATGGAACCAGGAAAGCCTGGCCCTATCACTAGCTTGGCGCCCTCCAGTGGTGGATTGAGGCAAGAGGGTAATGTGGTTTCTGAGATGCCTGGCACCAGCTGACACAGACCATCCTTGCAGAAGACACACCTGAGTTTGAGAATAGCACAGTTGGTAGGTATCCCACACAAAGGATAGATTGCAAAGAAGACAGTGAAGAGGCCTCATCTGTGCGTTGGGTGAGGCCACATTCTGTTCTTTGGCAGGATGCTCTCCCAATAAAAATCACTGGTCACAAAGTTGCCCTAGGATGTTTCTTTTTCGAGTTTGTAACTATTAGAATAGCATTAGTTTTTTTCTTGCTCTAACAATGAGTAAATGTTTCTCACTATTTGACACAAAGTTAGAAATCTATTACATACATTAAATACTATATGTGTGTATGTAAAAA
>PVHY01006454.1:42635-74613 GCA_004024945.1 Uropsilus gracilis | reverse complement strand
GCAATCCCCAGCTTCAGCTTCCCAGGTAGCTGGGATTACAGGTGCGCGCCACCACGCCCAGCTATTTTTTGGGACTAGGTCTTGCTACGGGCCCCAGGCGGAACTCGAATTGCGATCCCTAGCCCTGGCCGCTTCATAGGCTGAAGCTTACAGGCAAGAGCCACCATGCCCAGCTGAGGCCCATTCTTGAGGTGTTTGCCAGCACGCTATATCCCCAGGGCAGGAAGCGATGGGTGGGAGTGCAGAAGGGGTGGGGGGAGACGCTTCCTCAGCTTTGAAGCAGCAGCTCCTCCTTCCTGGCTCCACTTTCTGTTCTTGTCCCCACACCCCCCACCCTAGGGGAAGTGTAGACTGGGGTGAGGGGCAGAGGGGTTGAGGTTCAGGGAGGCTGGCTTTGAGGGGTGGAGCAGGGAGCTGCACATCCTGCAGCAGTTACTCTCTAGTCTCCAGTGGGGCTGTGTCCCAGCCAGGGCCAGAGCGGAGGGGCCGCAGTCACGCATTCTGCCGTTTGTGTCGTCACTGGCTGGAGGCCAAAACCACTAGAAAATCAGAGTCACACCATCCGTTTCCTTTCAGAGGTGAGAAGGAAGCTGCCCCAGGTGTGGCGGCTCCTTGCTTCCCAGCTGACTGACTGAGGACAGGGACGTCCAGAGCTGCAGTCACTGCTGGACACCCAGCACTGCTCTCACACACCTGTGCCTCAGCCACCTGGGGGTTCCCTGACCCCCTCAGCCCTGTGCAGGCCTTGTAGCCTGGCTCTGCAATGGAGGCCACTGAGAAGAGGGGAGAGGCTCCAGGCTCTGCCCAAATACCCTTGTTTAAGCATACACTGAGACCAGGCTGGGTGGGACTCGAGCTGGGGCCTTTATTGGCCAGTATGTCTTTATCTCCTGGTGTCACATACACTTTTGTGGGCAGAGGTGGTCCCTCCCTCCCCCACCCAGGACATGGTGCAGGGGGGAGGGGGGAGGGGGCGTTTGGGACTGGGGGGTAGAACTGAGGCAAGGAGTCTTTGAAGGTCAAGTCAGATCGGGCAGCTTGACTTCAGGGTCAGGGGCCCAGCACCAGTGTGTGAGAGGAGAGGTGCAGGTAGGCTCCCCAAGGTTTGGCTGGGAGAAGGGAGAGGTCCTTATCTCTGCAGGTGTTGAAGGTGGTGGGGCAGAATCCCTCAGTGCCTGAAAGCCTGGGTACCTGGGTTGTCGCTGCCACCCCCTCCCTGCAGGCCTGCTTCACTGCATTTCACAGAAGGAACAGGGCCCAGTCCAGCGCCCTAAGCAAGGCCTTGGGCTGCTCCCTCTCGGGTCTCAGTCCCTGATCAGCCTCCTAAGAGGCAGGGCAGATGTGTCCAGGATGCCAGGACCTGTCTACCCCACAGGCCTAGATGGCAGAAGGGACCCTGAGGAGATTAATAAATATGGACAGGTGGTCCCTGAAGGTGGCTGGCCAAGTTCGGGCTGGGAAGGGAGGCTTGGCCTGGCCCACCCTGCAGGGCCACCCCTGCCCTCAGCCTCTCTCGTGGCGGCTCTTGGGGGCCACGATCCGGTAGTTGGCTGTGTGTCCTCCCCTCTTGCCCCGCAGGAGGCTGGGGGTGCCTGTGCCGGCAGGGCCTGCCCCCGACCCTTCTGGTTCTGCCGGAAGGAAGGAGAGAGACTGGGTTAGTGAGGTTGCTATGTGGTGACCACCTCCCCTTGGCTGTCTGGGGAGTGGGAGCGGGGTTTGCCCTGGTGTCTGGGAGGCAGAGCTGTGAGAAAGAAGGGGGGGCATCTGTAAGCTGGCTAGTGCCCCCCTCCACAAGTTATCAGCCCCCAACCCAATGAGGGCACTCATGCCCTCTTTCATTTTCTGTCAAGTGGGGATAAATGAGCCCACTATGACGTTCTTAGAATGTAGTCAATGTTCCATATAAGTATATTTCTTCTTTTCCGTGTTTTGGGGTGGAGGGGTATCCTGAGCCATTCCCGTTCATAGGAAAATTACGGTGAGGGAGAGAGGAATCATTCTCCCTCTCCTGGGGTTAGGCCACCTGTGGTGGGAACGTGTTTAGGAAAGTCAGGCTCTGGCACTGACCTGTGTGGCTATGGGCCAGTTGGAATTCTGTGAGGACCTCAGTTGTCTCATCTCTAAAAGCAGGACAGTTCCAGACATACTCTGAGGTCCTGGCCAAATCCAATAATTAATCGAAGTCAGTTCCAATTTGGCTATGGTAAGATATACCCCAACCTGAAAATAAGTTGGCCCCCAATTGTGAAACTGAATGGCATTCTTGCACCTTGAAAACTCCTATGCATCCTTCAAAACCCAAGTAGGCTCTCCAAAAGGCTATTGAAGACCATCACCCAAATCCTCTTTGAAGTAAATGAGCAGTTCAGGTCGGTCAGAAAGATGGGCCGTTTTTCCAGAGGAAGAAGAATGCTCAGAGAGGAGATCCCCAGGATGGAGGACTTAGTTGAGAGCTGAGACTCCATATTCACAGACAGATGCAGGGACTAGTAAGTGCCCGCTTCTCCTGAGGGTACTGCTAGAAGAGTAGACTAGACCCTCATTTTTACAACTATCCAGTCTTAGCTGGCACGGTGGTGCGCGCCTATAATCCCAGCTACTTGAGGCTAGGGATCACTTGAGTCCGCGGGGTTGAGGCTACCCCAGGCAACATAGTGAGACCTAGTCTCTCAAAAAAACAAAAAACAAAAGTCCTCTATATACCTCTGGGCTGTGATTTGGGATCTTAGGACAGCCCCAGGTGTGTGTGGTCAGTCAAGGGACATTTCTTTTTTTTTTTTTGAGACTAGGTCTCGCTATTTTTACCCGTGGAACCGCAGGCTCACGTTGCCCGGGGTACCACAGACTCAAGCCATCCCCAGCCTCAGCTTCCCAGGCAGCTGAGATGACAGGCGTGCGCCACCACGCCCAGCTATTTTTTGGAACTAGGTCTCGCTACGGGCCCCAGGCGGGACTCGAACCACGATCCCTAGCCCCGGCCGCTTCATAGGCTGAAGCTTACAGGCACGAGCCACCGTGCCCGGCTCAAGGGACATTTCTTTGCCCTGAGTCGGAGTAGGGCAACAAAGGAGAAAGCTGGCTTAGAGCAGAAGCTCCAGCATCGTTGGGGGCCAGGTACTTGCCCACCATGTCCCACTTACAAGGCCTCTGGTAAGTCACAGAACCTCCGAGCCTCATCTGGAACATGAAGATAATGCAGTGTCACACCCTTGCAGCAAGTTTTTAAGAGGACCAGCAGTGGAGAGTCATTTCTCAGGAACTGCTAGATGATTATTACAGTCGCTGGGTTGGTGTGCTTTCAACCTAGCTTGTAGGTCTGTCCACTGTGAGTCAGTCACAAGGTACTGATTAGATATGGGGCCTGGGTTTCTCTGGGCACCTCTCATGCCTGGCTGAGCGGGAGTGTCAACGAATCTTTGCTTATGGAGCCAAAAGAGTCACCACTTTATAAAGGACAAATCTAAATTTAGGCTGGACATCTGCTTTACTGCTACTATACCTCTGGCCCTGAGAGACACAAGCTCTCTGAACTTCTGTCTTCATCTGTAAAATGGGCATGGGATCGCCCACCTAGCAGGCTTATTGTAAGGCCTAGGGATGATCACTGTAAATCCCCAGCCCAGATGGGTCAGTTGTGTGGCAGCCTGACAGCTGGTACTGTTGTCACTGACTATAATATGAGCCCCAGCTGGGTCTTTAGTACTCACCTGCTGTGGATGATGGGCCAGTGGGGAAGGTTCTATTCCTGCTACCTCCTCCATTAACCGCCTTCTACTTCCCAAGACCACTAATCCCAGCAGGCTTGTGGGGCTTGTTGGTGACTGGCACTTCCTGGGGTGCTGGAGATAGAGCCAGCTAAAGGGGCACAGGGCACAGATCCATGGCCACAGGGACCTGAACGTGTCCCCTCTGACTTCCATCCCAGTCCTCTTGAGAGGTGGGGGGGGGACCACTGAAAAGGTGTGCTAAGAGCTAAGAGCCTGAGGTTTGGTCCCTGTCCCTCCCTGGTGAGAGGGGGAAGGTCAGGTCGATGGTCATTGGTGCTACTGTACATCAGAGGAGCCATGTGGCATGCTGGGAGAAATGCTGGGAGCAAACTACACACGTCTTCCAGTCTCCAGGCCTCTACCCCTGCAGGACTTCTTGGCAGGGTTGCCTTTCCCACCCTCTCCTGACTCCAGGGATCATCCATGACCCAAGCAGTGTCCTGTCTTCTAGGAAGGCCTCTCTACCCTATGGTGAGAAGAGACTGCTCCTCACCCACACTCTCCTTCGTGCTCCTCTGTCCGTCTCTATGAACACTGGTTTCCCGGCCATTTTGGGGGCAGCTCCCCAAGCTAGGTACTCTTGGGATCTGCCCCAGTACCTGCCCAGACCTAGCACCCGGTCTGCAATACAGCTTTGCTGAATGAAGGAGCCTTGGCTCTAACCTGGGCCCTGCCTTCTCATATGGGGCCTCAGTTTTCCCATCTGTAAAACAGACACGAGGTTGGACATGATGTCTGAGGGAGGTCTGTGCACTTATGCACTGGGACTGGGCCATGGATGGGGGGGCTGTAAGGGCGAAAAGCGTGGCTTTTGAAGCCTCTTACTAGGGAGGTGAGGAAATGGGTCCAGCGCTAAAGGCAGCCAATCCCTTGCTCCAGGGCCAGTCACAAACTCCAGTTTAATGGAGGGGAGACTGCCTTAGTCCCAGCATGATGAACCAGGCACAGGGAAGAGAGCTGCCCACTTGGTGTTAATCTTTCCTATCTCACCAAGCTGCCTCTGAGGACATTCTCAAACCGGGCCTTGCCAGATCCGCAGGCTCAGCTCTTAATCCTCAGCAACTTGTGGGACAGTCCCTCGGGCGCTCTTGGGTCTCTTGCCCAGGCTGTTCCTTTGCCTCTTCACTCACCCCCCAGTCCTGGCTGTTCAGATCTCTGCTTAGAGAACACCTCCCCACACGCCAGAGATGCCCTGTTGCATGCCCCAGCCCAGGTCAGGGGCGCTTCTGTGGTCCCGTGGCTGCCTGTCTTCCCCAAAGTCAAAAGGCCGTTTCCAAGACTCCTAGCGTCTGTGTATTTCAAGCTCCATGAGACTAGGACCGTGTCCGTTTTATCTATTGGCACCTGTGCCGGCCAGGTGTCTGGCACAGAAAGGAGCACGTTCCTTTAAGAACTAGTTATCAGAGGCTTCTCTGTGCCAGGCACAGTCCACTGGCTAGATGGAAAGACTGAAGGAGGGTCCCTGCCTGGGGCCAGCATCGAGAGGCACTGCCTGTATCCCCAGGCCCTTCCCAGGTCCTTCCTGAAAGGGGCTGCCCCTGCCTGCCCACCCTGCCGTTACCTGGCCAGATGATGGCTTCCAGCAGGGTGACCCGTCTGGCCAGGAGCTCCAGCTGAGCCTGCTGCTGCAGGAAGCTCTGTAAGCTAGGAGCCTGATGGGAGATTGAGAAGAGCAGACGGTGCGAGTCCGGCCTCCAAGGGCTGGGCCGGGGAGCCAAGGGGGGTGCGTAGGGACCAGGTACCAGCTGGCTTCAGGGCAGGAGCCTGGCAGTGAGTCTCTATCAAGACCTCACACTCCCCTTCTAAGCGGGCACACAGCTTGCCTGGCCCTTCAGGTGGCCAGGTGAGTGAAGAATTGGGTGAATGCCTAGGTTGAGGATCTCTCAGGTCCCTTAGAGACTTGCAGAGCAGATTAGGAGGACCAGAGAGGAAACTGTAAGAGGGATGTCTGGGGCTAGGAGGACCTGCCCCATGAGCCTCTCTGGGCTTATAGGGCAGAGAGGGTCAGAACTGGGGCAGTTACACAGCGTCCCTTGGGGCATGCGCCTGGCTCTGTCACCCATCATCCCTTGTACTTCAGGAGTCTAGCCCCATGTCCTATGAGTCTAAAAGTGACCTGTAACCCATGATTTCTCTAGAGTTGAAGCCTCAGCGGAGTCTGGATCCATTACCCACCATCCTTCAGTGGGCATGGGCTCTGACTTTCTTACCCACAATGCCCTGCATGGCTGCAGTCTGGCTCTGTGACCCACAATCCCCAGCTGGTCTGGTTTGGTGCTACTGTCCATAATTTCTTCCAAGCGGAATCTGTCACATCTAGTTCCCCTGCAGGCCTGGAATCCATCTTATCCACGAAGCCCAGAGCTCTGGGTGTGACCATGGAAGTAGGAGCTCTGGTTTCTAGGGCCCCCCTTCACCTGTGGAGGGGCCAGTCATTGAAGGGTGGGTGGTCTTGACTTTTAGGTCCTCACCTGCTTGGGGCAGGGACTTTCTCCAGCCTCCACCCTGGAGGCAGCTCCACCCTGGAGGGCCTGGGGAAAGCTGGTGGGCGGGGGCTGGGCTGTCTGTCCGTCTGTCTGTCTCTACTCACCATAGAGCCCAATCATTGTTTCCAAGATTAAAACCCTCTCAGCTAAAATCTTCAAAGCCTCGCGTAGTTGGTGCAACCCCTCCCCCTGCGGAGGAAAGAGACAGATGCAGCCGTGAAGGGGCTAGGGGAGGGGGCCCTGCGAAGCCTGTTGGTAGCCCATGCCCCACCCAGACATGCACCTGCAGCCCCACACCACCGGCCACAGCCCAGGGCCCGAGGACAGCGGGGCAAGGCCAGGAGAGGACAGGAGGGGTCAAGGCAGATGGAAGCAGCCCCTTCCCAGTACCTCTGAGTTTCTGCCCGCTCTGCTCTCTCCCCTCACCCCTGTGTTCCTGCTGCACTGGGGGCAGAGGGGAGGCCATCCGCTGGGATGGCGCTGCTGGGGAGCCTGGCAGAACCTGTGGCCTAACCCCAGAGGTCCTGTCACCTTGGTGATTCCTGCCACGTCCCTACTCTTGTCATTTAACACAGTCTCAGCTGGCTCACCTTTGCCTTAAAGATATTAGCTTCACTCTAACTCATTCTGGGGTCAGGCTACTTTCTTTTTTTTTTTTTTTTGAGACTAGGTCTCGCTATTTTTGCCGGTGGAACCGCAGGCTCTCGTTGCCCGGGGTACCACAGACTCAAGCAATCCCCAGCCTCAGCTTCCCAGGTAGCTGGGATGACAGGCATGCACCACCACGCCCAGCTATTTTTTTGGAACTAGGTCTCGCTACGGGCCCCAGGCGGGACTCGAACCGCGATCCCTAGCCCCGGCCGCTTCATAGGCTGAAGCTTACAGGCACGAGCCACTGTGGCTGGCCAGGCTACTTTCTGATACTGTGTCCATTCACCTCAAAGTGAAGATAAAAGTGAAGTCAGGAGATGTCTAAGTGGACCGATGTTGGGAAGCTGCACTTCAAATGCTGGCCAAGCTGAAGCTTAGGCCTGGACGCCCACCCCCCAGCCTTCCTCATTTTGGGCTCACCTCCGCCCAGCTCTGACTACACAGGTTCCTTTTAGCCAGACGTTCAACCTTGCCCTCTCTTCCAACCTTGATCTCTAGCACCCAGATCAGGGACGTGGCAGAGGACCCACCAACCCGCCCCCAGGTCTCCCTGTTCTGTGGCTTCTCACTCCCCGATGGTGCCAGCTGCTGCTCAGAGCTTAGGCAAGAGACCAAGACCAGCCCTACCTTACTTTTCCTTCCCCAGCACAGGTTCCACGGTCTTGCCAAAACTCCACACTCCCTCCTTCCCTTTTTTTGAAGACTAGGTCTCGCTATTTTTGCCTATGGAACCACAGGCTCACGTTGCCTGGGGTACCATAGACTCAAGCAGTCCCCAGCCTCAGCTTCCCAGGTAGCTGGGATGACAGGCGCACACCACCACGCCCAGCTATATTTTTTTGGAACTAGGTCTCGCTAAGTGCCCCTGGCAGAACTCAAACTGTGATCCCTGGCCCCAGCTGCGGCTTCCTAGACTGCCGCTTACAGGCATGTGCCACCATGCCTGGCCTTCCTTCCTCTTTCCTAGACCAGAATAGTTATTTCTGGAATGTTGATAATTCCATGTGAGCATGGAGACAGCAAATAGAACTATTCCAGTCCTGACACTTCTCAGAGTCTCCTTTGGCATCCTTTTCTTAGTGCAGGTGAAGTAAAGGAATGATGCCGACCAGTGCAGTTATAATCCGACCGTCGCAGGTAGCTGTTCCCACAGACATCTGAAAACCAACCGAGAGGCCTCCCAACATGTCCGTTGTGTGTGAGCCTGGGGGCCTGGCACCACGCAGCTGTCTTGCCCATATACCCGTATGTCACCAAATAGTCACTGCAGCCTGTTCACCACCGGCTCCCTGCCATACTAATCTAATCCCCCTTCCAGTATTATAGGAGCAGGAGCTAAAAATGGATGAGCTACACAAATGATGTTAAACCACTTGGCCATGGACTAGCTGACATCACCAGCCTCCTAGTGATGGAGGCACGACCTGATGGTGCCCACCAGCAGGGCACCGCATCCCCCCATGCTGCCAGCCTCTCATCACAAGGGAACCACCAGACATATCTCGGTGTGGGGCTTTTAGAAAAAGACAATGTCAAGAGAAAAGGGGAAAGGCAGGGGACTTGTTCTAGATGAAGTGACAAGAGACCGGGCAACCAATGCATGAATCTTGGTTAGATCTTGTTTTTTTTTTTTTTTTTTTTGAGACTAGGTCTTGCTATTTTTGCCCATGGAACCGCAGGCTCTCGTTGCCCAGGGTACCACAGACTCAAGTGATCCCCAGCCTCAGCTTCCCAGGTAGCTGGGATTACGGGCGCACACCACCACGCCCAGTTATTTTTTTGGAACTAGGTCTCGCTACGGGCCCCAGGCGGGGCTTGAACTGCGATCCCTAGCCCCAGCCACTTCATAGCTGAAGCTTACAGGCATGAGCCACCGTGCCCGGCCTACATCTTGGATTTTAAGAAATAAATAAAAGGCATTTCAGGAGCTCCTGGTAAAAATTCATGGCATATTTTCACTGACTTATTGTTAGCTTTTTAGGTGTGGAGCTGTTAGGGTAGCCCTGGGAGAATATCCACATTCATCATTCATCCTAGAGCCAAGTTCAGGGGCATGTGCATTAGCTTTGCAACTTCCTTTCAAATGGATTTGAAAAAGATCTAGATACCCCACACCTACGTAATGTTTTCAAGCAAAGTTACTTGAAAACAAATTTTTTTTTTATAGAAGAAGTAAATGAAAGTGAGTACAGGTGTCTCACCATGGTTATAAATCAAAGGGAAAATACAATCGTATCACTGTCTGAAAAAGAAATTGGCAATTTTTTTTAAAAAGATGACTTTTTACATAAAACCCTGATACACCAAAAAGGTGTGATTCTGCAACTCTTGGTCACATACAGTGGTGTGAACCAATGTTACCTTTTTTTTTTTGAGACCAGGTCTTGCTATTTTTGCCCGTGGAACCGCAGGCTCACGTTGCCTGGGGTTCCACGGACTCAAGCAATCCCCAGCTTCAGCTTCCCAGGTAGCTGGGAGAAATATTACCTTGATCAAAATATTAATTAAAAAATGGGACTTAAAAAAAAGGGAAATAGGGAAAAAACAACTGGAAGGCCAGCTTACTACTGGGCTGCCCTTGCTACTGGGAATTGCACAGACTGGGTAGTAATTACTCATTGTTTTAAAAGTAAAGATTAAATGAAGCAGAATTTTCCTCTTTGATTAAAAAGCAAAAAAGACCTTGATCTCATAGAAAAGAAGAAAGGGGCTGTAAATCCATGAAGAGAGAAAGAGCAAATGAGGCAAAACATTAAGAACTGGTCAACCGGCCGGGCACGGTGGCTCGTGCTTGTAAGCTTCAGCCTATGAAGTGGCCGGGGCCAGGGATCATGGTTCGAGTCCCGCCTGGGGCCCATAGCGAGACCTAGTCCCAAAAAAATAGCTGGGCGTGGTGGTGCGCGCCTGTTATCCCAGCTAACTGGGAAGCTGAGCCTGGGGATTGCTTGAGTCTGTGGTACCCTGGGCAACGAGAGCCTGCGGTTCCACAGGCAAAAATAGCAAGACCTAGTCTCAAAAAAACAAAACAAAACAAAGAACTGGTCAACCTAAGGAAGGTGGAAGCTACTCATCTTATGACTTGTCTGCATATTGGAAAAATTTCAAAATAAAAATATGGAGGAAGAGCTGTGAGGACATACCAGTTCTTTGGGCCTGTTCCCAGATGGGTATCCTGCTGTTTGCACCCACCATGCCCCAGCCTGGCTTGCCCTCAAGTGTCCAGGGCCTGCTTGGACACCCCCGTTCCATGGACAAAACTCACAGAAACACAGCGTGCCTGCCTCTCCTGCTCTCTGTCACTACTGTAAACATTGCTCTTTACTTCTTGCTCCCCCTCAAAGGCGCACAGGCACTAGAACGTCCCTGAGTTCTGTCAACATCTGTCTGTCCTCACTATTCCCTTTCAGTTCTAGTCCTTGCAGTCTCTGCTAGGAGGACCCCAAGGCTCCTGTCTAATCTGTCTTTTTGCTTTACCTGAATCCCCCCTTTGCAAATTCTTTCTTCACAGGGCAACCAGAGGGACCTTTCATAAACAAAAATCTCCCTCACACACTCCCCTGCTTATAAGTACTTCAGTGGCTCCCCACTACCCATAGAATAAAGTTTAATTTTGTCAATAAGGTCCTGAAAGCCTCTGACTGCCACTTCACCCTGTCACACTCCGCCACTTGAAGTCTCTACAGTTCTTCAAAACTCCCGCTCACTTTGGCCTCAGGGCCTTTGCACATGATGTTCCTGTGCTTGAATTTCCGTTGACGGTCAATGCATCTGGGTTCCCTCCTCCAGAAAATGAAATCCTCCCCCTTGTAGCTGAGCTCCCCTGTCCCCATCACTAGTGGTTACCTGTCCAACCACCCTCCTCCAGTGTGAGGAACCTGAGCAGGAGAACTGTTTTCAAACTGCACTCTGTCCATAGTGGTGTCCATAGAAGCTTGGCATCTACTGGGTTGTATTTGGGAAGAATGTTAGCTGGTTCCCCCGATCCCTGGAGCCAAAAGCCTTGAGACTGAGTTCAAGCTTTCCCAACAGTTTGCTCTGTGGAGCTGGGTCTCAGTTTTTCCGGTTCGTACAGGGGGCTGGCGCTTCCGTCTAGGTGCAGAGGGGCTGACCCGGTCCACTCAGGCAGTGCCTGCAGTACATCTCCACAGCCACTGGGCGTCAGTGATGAGCCACAGTCGGGCTGCTGGCTGGGCAAGATCTCTGAAGTGGAAGCTGGTCCATCAGGAACCCTCAGGGCCTCGTCACCACCCACCTGCCCATGACAGAGCTGATGGCCTAGCCCCCAAAGCCTCATGCAGTCCCCAGCCCAGCGGGACCCTTCTGAGGCAGGCGGTAAGCAGGCACAGAAGTGCAGGTGGGTAAGGGGGAGGCAGTAGATGGGGAGGGGCGCTGCTACCTCTTGGGGTCCCTGCCACAGGTGGTCCTGAGTTCAAGACCTGAGTTCGAAACCTGGGATAGCTCAGGCATCTGTTCCCCTATCAGGATCCCGAGGCAGGGGTGGCTGCCCAGCCTAATCCAGACTTCACCTTATTCTCCAAGCTTTCCTGAGCTGGGATCTCTGAGAGTGGTCAGTGAGGGGGACAGAGGGAGGCAGAGACTCCACACAAGTTTACCTGACCCTCATTTCATGCCCAGACTGGCAGCATGCTTGCTCTGGAGCCATGGGAGGGGTGGAGAGTTGGTAGGTGGGTGTGTGGCAACCTGGGGCTAGGAGAAGCTTGTTGGAGAGGTAGCAGGGCCCCAGAAGTCATGGACAGATATGGGGAAGGGAGTCATGCAGGTTGGGGACTCCCACGGCTGTATCCATCACTGACCCCACAATCAGGAACAGAGAGGGCAGGGGACATGGTATGTGCTGCCCATAACCTCACTAACTAGTGCCTACCAGCAAGGAGGGCACAGGCAGACGATATCAGGAAGGGAAGCAGGGCAGGGGCGAGGAAGACATGATATCAGCTTCCAAAAGAGCTTCCAAGTGTCTCTCCTGTGAGGTGTTCACCCCAATTCTGCCCATTTTCCAAATGTCTTCTATATCAGGGATGGCTTCCGGGTGCCTGCACTGTGGGGTTTCTGGCTCCACATGAGTCTGACTCATGACTCCAACCTTATGAGTCTTGGAGGAATAGATTTCGAGACCCCCAAATCCACTGACTCCAACTGTCACTAATGATTGCACAGGTTTATACCACCTCAATCACGGGACTTTGGGGTGTGTGCTTTCAAGGTCTCCTTTCCCATTTATTCTATGTCTCCTGTGCATGTAAGCATTTCTAGGCTCGTCCTGAGCTCCTTTTGTGTATAGCGCTGTTTGAGCCCCCGTCCCATTTCCCATGGTTCTCCCATGCACATAACAGTTTTAAGTCTCTCCTACTCCTTGCGGGACTCCTGTGTGTCTGGTGGTGTCCAGGAATGCAAGTTAATTATGGGTTATGGCTCTACAGGGATCTAGGTCCCCTGACCTCCTTTACCACATACCATGTACACACAACAGTTTCTAGGCTTCCTGGATTTCCTGCGTGTATGGTGGTATCTTGGTTTCCTGACCCTTTTACCAGGGGATTCCTATGTACTTTGCTGTTTTATGCCTCCTGTCTTATACCCACTAAGGTGACACATGCCTACATGTCATTGGATATTGGATATTATTTCATGCCCCTTGATGAGACCAAAGAGACCAATGCCTCATGAGACCATGAAGAGACCAAAGCCTCTTGATGGAAGGCAGCCTGGACTCAGGTCAGCTCACACTACTCAGGAGGAACCAGCTGAGTTCCTTGGCCTGGGAAGGCCACAGAGGAAAGAAGGCTGAGATAGGGGTGAAGACAGAGAGAGCCTGGGCCCTGCTGATAAGGCTGCCCTGCCCAGCTGGGAAGGACAGGCTCGGGGGAGGGGCGAGGGCTGAGATCTGTCAAGACTCCTCCCTGGGGTACCAGGTTGCAAGGGGGCTCTGCCGGGAGTGCCCCCACCCCCAGGGTCTATTGGTGGGAAACTAATCTTCCGAGCGCCCAGGGCAGGAGGGGTCTGTAGGAGGGCAATGGTGGGCTGGAACTTACCCAGTGGCCCCGCTCCCCAGAGTCTCCTTTGGGGCCAGGTTCTCCCTGCAAGAACAGACAGGGGACAAAGCAGTGAGAAAAGGGGAAGGGGGGGCGAGAGGCCGAAGGAAAGGTTGGGATACTGACAGAGACAAAGAAGTCACTTGCGTTGGATGACACTTGGGCACAGTATTGAAACAAAACAAAAACTGGAGGGAACGGAGGGATAAAGAGCAGTCAGACACGGGAGGATCATCGACCTTGGAATGAAGGAACTGAACTGAGGAAGATTACGTGTTCATGGGTTTTCCTTTGTGAGCACACCCCAGTCCACTTAGCCTCACACACCTTAAACAGAAAGCTTTGGTCAAATCGGCCTGAGGAGTCCGAGGAGGTTGGAGTTAAGGCTGACAGGGGAGGAAATTGGGGGAAAATAGTAAAGAAGCAAGGAGATGCCAGTCACGGTGGCATGTGCTTGTAAGTGACAGCTTATGGTGTCGCGGCGGGGTCTGGGGATCGTGGCTCGAGTCCTGCCTGGGGCAACACAGTGAGACCTAGTCCCAAAAAATAGCTGGGTGTAGCTGGGCATGGTGGCTCGTGCTTGTAAGCTTCAGCCTATGAAGCGGCCGGGGCTTAGGGATAGCGGTTCGAGTCCCACCTGGAGCACATAGACCTAGTTTCAAAAAAATAGCTGGGCGTGGTGGTGCGTGCCTGTCATCCCAGCTACCTGGGAAGCTGAGGCTTGAGTCTGTGGTACCCCAGGCAACAAGAGCCTGAGGTTCCACAGGCAAAAATAGCAAGACCTAGTCTCAAAAAACAAAACAACAACAACAAAAAAATAGCTGGGTGTGGTGGTGTGCACCTGTAATCCCAGCTCCTGGGAAGCTGAGGTTGGGACTGTTTGAGTCCATGGTACCCGGGGCAACGTAACCCTGCAGTTCCACAGGCAATAATAGCAAGACCTAGTCTCAAAAAAAAAAAAAAAAGGCAAGGAGCTATGGGGCACTGAACTCTGCATAAACCTCTGGATGGTCCGCAACTGCCTGTCTGCAGGAAAGGTGGTAGAGTGGGCATGGATTTCAGATACTGCCCACCACCTGGGAGACAGAGCCAGGAGGTTACAGGTTACCAGGTGTGTTAACATCTCACAAAAGGAAACATACTTTTATTACATGATCCAGCAGTCGCACTCATGGGTATCTCTCCAAATGAACTAAATACTAGTTGCCACACAAAGCACATGCAGAACACCTCCACTGCCAACGACCGGGAGCTGGTATCCCCAAACCCAGATATCGGAACTGTACAGCTGAACCAGTAACATGTGACAGACACCAGAGAGGATCGTGGAGCAGCGCACCATGCATCTGCCCTACAAGTTCCTGACGTGCTCGGCCTGACTATCCGCCTCAGCTACTCCTGGAGATCCGAGCAGCCTCGTCTGTTGCTGTCCGGGAGGGCAAGTGCGCACCCAGGAAAAAGGACATAGTTTCAGAAAAAGACCAGCGGGCCAAACATTAGCCAAAGACTTGCAGTGAGAGGAGCTGGAGTGACCAGAGGGGGAAAGGGGAAAGGGGTGGAAGGTAGGGGAAAAGGGGTACAATATGGGAGGGCCAAACCTAAGGGGAATGACAACCAGACAAATGTGACCAATAATCTATGAAAATTTACAAAATAAAAATTTGGAAAAAAAAAAAAAAAAGCCCTGCACATGGATGCCAACAGCAGCTTAGCTCATAGCTACCCAAACTGAGATGCAACCAGGATGTCTTTTAGCAGGTGAATGGAAATACAGCCCATAAAGGCAATGGGAAATTATTCAGCACTAAAAATAAGCCACCAAGCTGGGCACGGTGGCATGCGCCTTTAATCTCAGTCTTGGGAGGCTGAGGCTAGGAATTGCTTGAGTCTGTGGGTTCGAGACTACCCTGGGCAACATAGCGAAACCCAGTCTCAGAAAATAGCCAGCCGGGCACGGTGGCTCATGCCTGTAAACTTCAGTCTATTAAGCGGCAGGGGCTAGGATTGCGGTTCGAGTCCCACTTGGGGCAACACAGCGAGACCTAGTCCCAAAAAATAGCTGGGCATGGTGGCGCACGCATGTAATCCCAGCTACCTGGGAAGCTGAGGCTGGGGATTGCTTGAGTCCGTGGTACCCCGGGCAACGAGACCTAGTCGCAAAAAAAAAAAAAAATAGCCAGGCGTGGTGGTGCGCACCTATAATCCCAGCTACCTGGGAGGCTGAGGCTAGGGATCACTTGAGTCAGCAGGTTTAGGACTCCCCTGGCCAACAGAGTGAGATCTAGTCTCTGAAAAAAAAAATAAATAAAAATAAGCCACTGAGCCATGAAAAGACAAGACAACATGTGCATGCATACTACTTAGTGTGGAAAGGCAAGAGACGCTTCCTTCCCACTATGTGACATTCTGAAAAAAGCAAAATGATGGAGACAGGGATAAGCTGAGTGGTTGCCAGGGGTTAAGGAGGAGGGATGGATGAACAGGCAGTGCACAGAGGAGTCTGAGGACAGTGAAACTGGTGTGTAGGACACTACCATGGGAGACGTGTTTGTCAATCACCACAGAATATGTAACACCAAGAGTGAATCCTAATGTCTATTATGGACTTTGGGTGATAATGTCACGTCAATGTGGGTTCACTGTACCCCAATGTGCCACTGTGGTACAGGTGTCAAGGGTGAAGGAGGCTGTGTATGTGGGGGAGCATGGAATATATGGAAATCTCTGTCTTTTTTGCTCAATGTTGCTATGAACCTAAAACTGCTCTTTAAAATGAATTTTACTGTAATCCCAGCTACCTGGGAAGCTGAGGCTGAGAACTGCTTGAGCCTGTGGTACCCTGGGCAACGAGAGCCTGCGATTCCACGGGCAAAAATAGCAAGACCTAGTCTCAAAAAAAAAAAGAAAAGAATTTTATTAATTAAACAAAAAAAATGATCAACAAAAATGAGTCTTGCAATCCTACAGACCCAGGAATCTCAGTGAATTGAAAATAGGACAAACAGAAAGAAAATCAGCCGGGCATGGTGGCTCATGCCTGTAAGCTTCAGCCTATGAAGCAGCCGGGGCTAGGGATCGTGGTTCGAGTCCCACTTGGGGCCCGTAGTGAGACCTAGTTCCAAAAAAATAGCTGGGCGTGGTGGCGTGCGCCTGTAATCCCAGCTACCTGGGAATCTGAGGCTGGGGACTGCTTGAGTCTGTGGTACTCTGGGCAACAAGAGCCTGCGGTTCCATGGGCAAAAAAAATAGCAAGACCTAGTCTCAAAAAAAAAAAAAGAAAGAAAGAAAATCATACCCTACTATATTATAATCAACCTATTGAAAACCAAAGGTAAAGAGAAAAATCTTAAAGGTCAAAGAAACATATATAATCTTTAAAGTTCTAGAAGGAGGGAAAACTGCCAACCTATTAATTTATATCCAGTGCAAGTATCTTTTGAAAATGAAGATAAAACGAAGACAGTTTCAGATCAACACAAGCAGTGAGGATTAGTTGCCAGGAGATCCACATGACAAGAAAAGCTGAAATTTCCTTTAGGCTGAAAGGAAATGATACCAGACAAAAATCTGGAGCTACAGGAAGGCTAACAAGTACTCAAAATGACAGATATATCAATCTATGCCAAATAATATTTTTCTTTGTTTTCTTTAAGCATCAACTGGCTGTTGAAAGCAGTAATAGCGCTCATGTGTTATGCAGTTCATATAAAAAATGCAGAAGTAAAATATATTGACAGCGATAGCACAAGGAGAGGTGAATTATAATTCAAATAGTTGTGAAAAGCCAAGGATAATGCTATTCAGGAAATAACCATGAAAAAAAAAACCCATAAAAATGTATAGCAAAGGCCACACTAGTAGAGGAAAAACAGAATTGTAAACAGTAGTCAATCCAAAGAAGACAGGAAATAAAGGGGGGAATAGAAGATGTGTGGCCAAAAGAATACCAAAAGCAGAATACCAAAAGCCAGAAACCGAGCTGTGTCGGTAATTATACATATCATTACATGTCAATGAACTCAACAGTCAGAGCATTTAATAACAACAACAGCAAAAAGAGCAAGCCCCAAGTAGTGCTGTTTACAAAAGCTGCACTTTAAATAAAAAGACACAGATGGAAAGTAGAGGGGAGTGAAAAAGATATCATGCAAACACTAGCCGGAGAAGCTATTTTTATATCAGAATAGAAGGCTAAACAAGGAGTACTATTCAAGAGAAAAAATACACTAAAATCCTGAACGTATTTGCGCCTAATAATACAGTTTTGAAATACATGAAACAAAAATTAGCCAAACTACAGAGAAAAACAGATAAACCTGTCATTACAACCGGGGAGAGTGACAGTGAAATACGAGAGAGACAGCTACAGAAGGAAAGCGAGAACAAGAGACAGACAGAGCTAGAGCTGGGGAGTGGGACCTTGGACATGGGGAACAGAAGTGGAGTAGGGGTCTGGGCCTGTGGGATCCCGGAGGGGGTTGCAGGGTGGATGGCATCACTCACCCGCTGCCCCATGGATCCTTGGGGGCCGGGTTCCCCACGCAGTCCCTGTGTAGGATGGAGGGAAAGAATGGAATCAGCTACAGGGTCTCTGAGCCAGGGTCCTTAGGACTTCCCAGAATCCCTCACAGAGGTGAGCACCTTGATACTTACTTTCTCACCCTTCTCTCCTGGGTAGCCGGAGATTCCCTTGGGGCCACTGGGGCCTGGGGGTCCCTAAGCAACAAGATAGGGCCTCAGTCTTTGGCTGTGGTAGGACAGAGCAGACAGGACCTGGGGGGCCAGCTGGGTCTGGACCTTTGGGCTCTTCACCCAATGTCTGCACACAGCAGTCATCTCAGATGGCTTCATGTTCAGAACTGGGGTCCAGGAGTCAGAATCCCTACCCCACCTGGAAGCTGTCACAGGTGAGCCAGAGCCCTAAGGCAAGACTCTCTCCTTTTCTTGGCCGTCCTTGAGAACAGCACTAGCCCCAGTTGTGTGCATCGAATGAGAAGATTTATGGAAAGTAGTTTGCATATTAACCACTCCAAAAACATGCGAATGAATGAAAGGACGGCTGGAAGGAGGAGGACAGTCGGGTGGGGAAGGGAGTGGACAGGTCAGTGGGAGCACCTGGAGAGCTACTCACCATAAATCCTGGACTCCCAGGGATGCCCATGGGGCCAGGAGGTCCAGGGGGACCTGAAATAAAACAGGATGTTCTCAGGACCACAATGCCAGGAAGCCCCCCATCATTCCCACCTAACAGTCACTGTTCCAGTAACCCTACCTTTCCCCCCAGACCTGTGTACAACTTACCTATGGGCCCTGGGGGACCCGGGGGCCCAGCGGGTCCTTGGGGCCAGTGGCTGCTGGTCTCAGTAAAGGTGTTGGACAGCAATGGGTCCCCTGTGGGGGGAGAAAGAAGGTGAGCATAGGGTTGGGTGGCGTGGGATGATCAGTCTTCAGCTGTCACTTCTGTGAAGACACCTTGACTGTCCTGTGGCTGGGGCCACTAGACACAGCTCCCAGGGGGAGTGGGGGGAAGTGCTGGCTATGCAGGACCAGGAGGCAGGGAGACCTGGGTTCTAACCCTCTCATAGTCCAGCTGGTGCCATCCAGCAAGACTGTCCACCTGGCTGAGTCGACTGTCACATGTCAAATGAGAATGATAATAAAAGCCACCATCTTATTAACGCTCTACTTTGTGCCAGGCTTCTGTGGATGGTGGCCTGGGTTCCCGGAGGTCAACACTGTCACCGTCCCCTGGTACAGAGGAGGAGACTGAGGCCGGCAGGGCTGAACCTGGCATTGACCCTGGCTGGCATGTGTGGGTTAGGCCATGTGGAGGTGAAGGATGAATCAGGGCCCAATGGGGAGGAAGAGCCTGGGGCCTCTTTGAATCTAGGGTGGGGCCAGGGCCTTGGGCATTCAGGGCTGGCTTCCCGCCTCAGGCCCTTGAACTTCCTGGCACTCTGGGGGATGGATCCTGGCCAGCTCCAAGGTTTGGCAGGAGGGTGCATGCCAGTGGTTCAGAGAACAGGTTCTGAAGGCCACCCGGGTTAGAAGTTGGTCCCTCACACCCTGGCTGTGCGACCACCCCTCTGGCCCTCAGTTTTCCTTATGTGTGAACAGAGGAAGAGAACAGTGGCCGTGGGAAGGTAGGGAAGCTTGCGGGCAAGTCTGGCTCACAGAGGGAACCTGATAGACAGTCGTGGGCACTGTAGTGAGTTATGCCAGCCTCACCCCACTCCCACGTTCACCTGCCAGGACCCCAAGGAACTCACCATGCTGGGGCGTCTGGGTGTGGGGAGGGCCAACAGGGGCAGGAGGACCTGGGGGGCCAGGAGGCCCTGGTGGGCCTGGAGGCCCCTTCTCTCCAGGAGTGCCCACAGCTCCAGCCTGGCCAGGGCTTCCCGGGGGGCCCTGTGGACCTGCAATGGAATAGGGGTGTTGGTGGGCACACAGCGGGCAGGAAGGTCCAGGGTGAACTCCAAGGGCAGCAGGTACAAGAGTGGGCTCTGGACCCACAGGCCTGGGTGATCTTGGTTCTGACCTCCCTGACTGTCTTTTAGGATCCTCCCCAGGGGCTTGAGGACAATGGTCATTTAGTACACAGTTGGCCCTTGCGAACACTGATTTCCAGAATGTTCACTTCTTTCCAGGCTTTTGCTCAAGTCTTCCCTTTCAGTCTTCCCTTTACTCTGCTTGCTATACTGTCCAGCTCATCTTCAGCCCTCTCTTAAAATGGAGCCCCAAGATGTCATTCCTTTGGGAAGCCCTCCCCAGCCCCCTTCCAAAGGGGCTCCGTACTCGCAATGTTCCCAACAAGAATTCCTGACACATGGGTTTCTCCCCTGCCTAACTCCCTTCTCTGTCCCAGGAGCTCCTAGGGCAGGGACTGGTCCGACCCCACCCTAGTACCCAGCACAGAGTCTGCTGGGACTAGGTGCCCAGGGAACATGGGTCAAAGGAATGCAGAAGAGGGTTTCGGGGAGCCCAGGCATGAGTAGAGGAGAGGCAGAGCTGAGAGTCAGGAGAAGGGGCCGGGCCACCTCTGGCTAGGACGAGGGAAGGCAGGCCCCAGCCTGGGTCCACCTGGCATGCTGGTGGGGGAGCCTGTGGAGGGCCTCATTACAGACACTCACCTGGTGGGCCTCTTACCCCCATGGGGCCCTGGCTGCCGGCATCTCCCTTGGGGCCAGTGGGCCCAGGAAGCCCCCGGACGCCAACTTGATCTAAGGAAGAAAACTCATCAGTTTGGCAGTTCCAGCCTTGCTCTTGCCCAGATCCGGGTCCTGAGACCTACCATCTCGAGGGAGCAGCGGGGCCCTGGTGTTCACGCCGGTTCCCGGTAGCCCTGGAGTGGGTGGTAGGCAGGTGTCAGTGTCCAGCATTCCTGCCCCCAGATCCACCAGGGGACGGAACTGGCTGGGCCTCCCAGGACCTTGGGGTGCAGGTCTTCAGACACCTCCCCCTCAGGTCCACTGGAGAGTTGGGAAGATCAAGACCCACTGGAGGGTCAGTTGTGAGTCAACAGCAGGTGGGGACCGAATTCTCACTCCCCTGACTCATCCCCACACAGCAGTAAACTCCCCCGACCCACTCACCTTGGAGCCCACCATCCCCAGGGCTGCCCTGGGCAGCGGGGGAGCCCCAGAGTGGGGCAGGGTCCTCAGGGGCAGCTGGGGTTGGGGGTGCTGCCTGGCCCGGGACAGTGAGCACGGCCACCTGTGGGGGAAGAGGCAGGGAGGGAGGGGTGGTGTCAGGGTCTCAGCAAGGACAGGCCAGCTGCGGGACCCCAGCGTGGGTGGCCAGGAGAGGCCCACCTGGCGTGGAGCCCAGGTGCACAGGGCCCAGGATGCCATCAGGCTGATGGTGCTTTTGGACCGCACGGTTCCTCACAGCCAGGCCCCAGGCTGAGCCCTGTGGACATGATGGCACGGGCTGGGCGGCCCAGCTCTCCCCTATCCTCGCCTGCGTGGATACCTGGCAGCTTCTCCTGGTTTATTAAAGCGCCGCAGGGTTGTGGTGGGAGACTTTTCAGGAAATCTGGAGGGATGCTTGGAGGGGGGAAGCTCAGACATGAAACAGGGGCCCTGACGTGTTTGTGGAATTCACTGCTGGGGGGGGGAGAGTTGGAAGGTCAGTAGCCCCACCCCTTTCCCCACCTCAGCGCTGCTGACTGAAGGTGGAACAGAGACCAGGGTGCCCCGGGGTCTGGGCTGTGGGGGAACCAGGTGGATCGAAGAGAAGCTGAAACTCTGGGCAGACTTGGAACTGAACCACAGCCCAACTGACTTGCCCCTCAGCTGGCTTTTCTGGGTGGGAGCGTAGGGGTAGTGTGGAGTTCTGGGGCCCCCAGGCCTCGTAACTGGGCTCTAGCATAAGCTATTTGAAAGTGTGGTTTCTCCGCTGGACTCACTAGGGCAGCTTTTCAGGTCATAAAATGGAGGCCTGACTAGCAGCTGCCCAGCGTCCCACAGAGCCTCACTCCCTGACTAGGTGACCACCACTTCTTTTTTTTTTTTTTCTTTGAGACTAGGTCTCGCTATTTTTGCCCGTGGAACCGCAGGCTCTCGTTGCCCGGGGTACCACAGACTCAAGTGATCCCCAGCCTCAGCTTCCCAGGTAGCTGGGATTACAGGCACGCGCCACCACGCCCAGCTATTTTTTTGGAACGAGGTCTCGCTACGGGCCCCAGGCGGGACTCGAACCGCGATCCCTAGCCCCAGCCACTTCATAGGCTGAAGCTTACAAGCACGAGCCACCATGCCCGGCCTGACCACCACTTCTCGTTTTCCAATTTCGCTCTTAATATTTAGCACTTTGTGGGCCGGCATGGTGGCTCATGCCGGTAAGCTTCAGCCTATGAAGCGGCCGGGGCTAGGGATCACGGTTCGAGCCCCGCCTGGGGCCCGTAGTGAGACCTAGTTTAAAAAAATAGCTGGGTGTGGTGGCGTGTGCCTGTAATCCCAGCTACCTGGGAAGCTGAGGCTGGGGATTGCTTGAGTCTGGGGTACCCGGGGCAGCGAGAGCCTGTGGTTCCATGGGCAAAAATAGTGAGACCTAGTCTCAAAAAAAAAAAAAATATATATATATATATATATATATTTAGCACTTTGTAAACAACTTTACATCAAATGGCCTTCAGACAGTCTCCTAGCCAGGTGTGGTGGCATGCACCTGTAGTCCAAGAGCTGGGAGGCAAGAGGCCTGGGATTGCTTGAGTTCACAGGTTTGAGACTACTTTGGGCAACATAGCAAGACCTGGTCTCGAAAAAAGCAGCCAAGCGCGGTGGTGGGCTCCTGTAATCCCAGCTACCTGGGAGACTGAGACTGGGGATCACTTGAGTCTGTGGGATCAGGACTATCCTGGGCAACATAGTGAGACCTAGTCTCAAAAAAAAAAAAAAGATAATCTTCCAGAGGAGGGGATGATGCATGAAAAGACAGGCCGATGACATGTCTATGTGTCTTTTAGAAAATCTGAGAAGATGGTGACATGTCACAGATGCTCTCTGGGCACAGGTGAGAGGACCCAGTGACTTTGTGCCGAGTTTCTCAATTTTTTTTTTTTTTTTGAGACTAGGTCTCGCTGTTTTTGCCTGTGGAATGGCAGGCTCACGTTGCCCGGGGTACCACAGATCCCCAGCCTCAGCTTCCCAGGTAGCTGGGATTACAGGCAAGCACCACCATGCCCAGCTATTTTTTTGGGACCAGATCTTGCTACGTTGCCCCGAGCAGGACTCAACTGCGATCCCTGGTCCCTGCCATGGCTTCCTAGGCTGCCGTTTACAGGCACGCGCCACCATGCCAGACCCAGGTTTCTCGATTTTTAAGGTCGAATCTTTTAATTGCTAAAATCCTTTAACCTTGCTTTAACCTTTAACTTGAGATGGGCAGTAGATGTTTGGCTTTTGCAAGTGGGAGGGGGAAAGGATGAAGGGGACAGGGGCAAGGAGGGGATCCATCCATGAGCTCTGGGGTGTCTGTGCGTGTCTGTCTGGGGTGGGGTGGAGATGGGGGTAGGGGGAAGTCTTCTCAGGCCTCCTGGAGGAAGAACAGGTGATGTCTGTCTGATTGTGTCTGCCCGGCTTCCTGGGAAGGGGTAGTGGAGGAGAGCAGGAAAAGGCTAGATGGGCAGAGGGAGAGGGTGCCTGCCTGGCAGGGATGGCTCAGGGGTGTTGGAGCTCAGCTCAGAGCTGCATTGTGGGAACACTGAGCACCTGGGTGCAGCGTGGGGGGAGGGGGCAGCTGCTTACGCACCTTGGCCTCCAGCACCTTCAGTCGCTCAGTCAGCTCCGACACTTTGCTGCAGTTGAGGCAACCTGCAGGGAGAGAGAAGGTGGGCTGGGGTACCAGGTTCCCCCTTGGGGCCCCTCTGCCCCTGAAGGCAGGACGGAGGGCAGGGACAGCTGCCTGGTGACCCTATGAGATAGCCCAGCTCAGGGAAGGGGCTCCATTGTCACAGGGCATCCAGGGAGGACCACGTCCTGCAGGTCTCCGGCTCCAGTGCCCCCAGAACGGACCACTTCTCCTGGAGCTGGACCAGGGGACAGATTCCTGCCGCCACCGCATCCAAAGTGATCCTAGAATCACCAGCGATCCTATGGAAGCTCGAGAGCAGCGGGAAATCTGCTGCTTCCCCTCTGGGCAGGGCGAGCGTGGGTCTGTGGGCTTTGGGGACTGACCAGTGTGGACAAACTGGCCCGGAGGCGCCGCCCTCTGACTCTCCCTCCGGAACCGCTGGTCTCCGGCTCTGCCTCTGCGATGCTTCTAGACTGTGAGGGCTCTGGCTGGTCAGAGCCCCTCCCTCCCGCTGCATTTAGGTTCAGCTTTTCATCTTCGGACAAGGAGGAGGGGCTCATGGCTGCCTAGCAGTGCACAGAGCCACGCGCCCTCGCTACGCGACCACCGCTGCTGAGTGGAATCGGGCTGAGCACTGGGCTTGCAGGTCTCCAGTCCTCACCATGAGGCTGGGGTTCCAGGGTCTCCCCCGCCCCCACACAGGGCCCTGAGCATGGAGCAAGGGTGGCGAGAGCACAGCCCGGCATCCGGCCCTGGCTGCCCCATCCTGGCAGAGGAGCCTTGGGCTGGGCACGCCCCCTCTTCAACCATCAGCTTCCTCCACTTTCAATGGGGACAATGATGCCTTCCTGGAGGGGGGGGCAGCCGTGAGGTTCAAAGAGTGGTGAGGAGAACACCTGGCATGGTGCCTCATCTGCTGCAGACATCAGAAAGCTTAAGCAAAAGAAAGGAAAGTGGGTGCTTCCGCAAGAGCCCAGAGGTCATGGGTCTTGGGGGGCCTGCAGGGCAAATGTCTCCGTCTCCTCCTCTCAGTTTTCTTTCCAGCCTGCAATGGCGGGAGGTGGGTGGTGGGTGGGGAGGGCTTGACCCTTCACTACTGGCCCTGACTGGATTTCAGAACAGTTAAATTGTCCCTGCTCCTTCAGATTCTCCCCAACCAAGGAGGACCCCAAGACGCCCCAGGACCCACCTGAGAAGGCTGTGGGCCGGAGTGCCATCCGCCGCATGGTGCTGCCTGACCACCTGGGCTCCATGAAGCCAGAGGAGCCTGAAACTGAAGGGGGAGGGGGAGTGAGAGCCGGGCTGCCCTGCACCATCTTATTCTTCCAGATGCTTCCACCTGCCATTGTGGACCCAGCAGGGCTCCCTACCCTCCGTAGGGTAGCCTGAGACAGAGGCCCAGGGAGGTTGAGCAACTAACTCAGGCCACATAGCAGGACCTTTGATAAGCCAGAACAAGACGGCCAGCCTGATGGGGCCATGATGGGGCTGAGGGCTTCCCCAAAGACCACGACAGGTAGCATGGGAAGAGCCTAGAGCTGGCAGATGCAAGATGGGGTTCCAGCCTGACCTGTGTGACTTGTCCTCTCAGAACCTATTTTTCCATCTCTAAAATGGGATTCTGAGGCTTCTATACCTTCTATACCTCCCCGGCTGAGGTTGGCCTTGCGTGTAAAGGGCACACTGCGCGCATAGAACCTGGCACACAGTAGGTACTCAGTAAACAACAGCTGCAACATCAGTCTACTCCTGCCCTACCCCCTTGGTGGGCAGTGAAGTGGATCCAGCTCTGGTTTTAAATGAAAACCAGAGGGAGGCTGGCTGCCTGGGAAGGCACGGGGACCCACCCCCCACTGCCACCCCCAGGAGGAGCAGGCCGCTCAGGCTGGTGTGGCTTTGGGAGCCTGGTTTTCTCCACAGCTGGAGAGATGTGCTGGCGAAGCCAGGGGTGGGGGGTGCAGCTGGAGGGGCTCTGGAGTCAGCAGTGGCAACTGCTCCACTCTGCTCCCCACCCCCTACTTGCCTTTTAAGGTCACGAAATGTCGTCTGGGGGGAGACAAGACCCAAATAAGGCACAAGCCTGGCAGCTCCAAGCCAGGCTGTGGGTTGGTGCAGGGAGTGAGAGGCGCCAGGAACTCAAACCAGACGGGGCCCTCTGGCCAGGCCCCAGTGGTGAGACTGCCAGACGCTGCTCTGGTCCCAACTCGGCCCTCACTCAGCTGGGCCTGGCTCTCTGGCCCACCCTCCCTGGGCCAGTGGGTAAATCTCCCCCAGGACAGAGAAAGGTGGGTTGGCAGCCTAGCCCAACTGGGGCAGGGATTGGGGATTCCATGGGTGGGATGGATGGAGGGAGGGTGCCACTAGAAGCCACGCCCAGTGCAAAGTGCTCTAGGTAGTTCTTGGCTCCTACAAGGTCGGTAATACCAGCTGACATTTGCTTAACACTCACTCTGGGCCTGGCACATTCTGCGCACCTCACATACACCGTCTGAACTGTTCCCTCACCAAACCCTGAGAGTGAATGCCAGTATCACCTCCACTCTGCACATGGAGAAACTGAGGCACTGAACAGCTCTGCACTGAGCCCCCCAGGCCCAGATAAATGGACAAGTGAGGGTGAAGCTCTCTCCTTGGGGGAGCATGGGGGTGAACGAGGCAGAGGGATGAAGAATCCACCCTAAGAAGGCTGAATTTAAACCCAGATTAACTCCAGGGCTGACCTCCTCTCTCCAGGGCCACCTGGTACCCCATGTCAGTTACCTACCCTGAGTCCCCCTGGACAGGAATGGTGGCTCCTGGGAATAGCCTCCAGGCCCTCCTCATCCTCTGCTCCCAGGTGAAGATGTAATGTGCCACTTTTTTACGCTTTTCAAGGGATGGAACAAAAGAAGTCTCCACGCCTCCAGCCCTTGCAAGCTTGGGGATGGAGCTTTGGCAAAGATCACCCCTGCCTGCTCTTCCCACTCCCCTGCTATCGTTTTCCTTTTTTTCCGTGGCACTTTCCACTCTAAATTGGCATTTTCTATGCCAGTTCCCCAGTTACTGCTGATTTTTCTCCCCCATCTCGAATAATGGGTCCCATCTAGGCAGGAGCTTTCATCTGTCCTGTGCCCAGCCTGCACACAGTAGGGCCTCCACAGCCTCAATCAAAACCATTTGTTGCTGACTGCATGAATCACTGTGTGAAAATGAACTTAAAACCAGCAAATCAGATCAGGATCAAAATACTATAGACAGCAGGCACAAATGTCTTGGAAATAAAAGTTCTGTTACTATCACACGCGAATCTTCCCAAGTTAGCATCTGCGGACTTGTGGCTGGAAATTCTGTTTTGACCAGTTTGCTTTTGGCCATTTCATTAGAGCCAGCGAGAGTGAGAAAAGCAAAGGCAAACAAGGCCTGAGCAGCAGGACAGATGGAGCTGGCTCCTGCAAGTGGGAGTTAAAATTAAAAAAAAATAATAATAATAAGGTTCTAAAGAAATAACAAAAATGTCAAAAAGACCAGAAAATATTGGCTCCAGGTTCAAGATTCACAAACGCATCCTCCAACTTCTGGAAAACGGACAGAAACAGTAAAAGGAACTAAGCCAGCTGTCTAATGGCCCATGCCACATGAGATTCCAGAGAGGAAAAAGCTGTGGGTTGGGGGAGGGTCTCAGCAGGAGAGAGTGGGCCAGGCCCCTGGAACAGGCCTCTGCTTGGGGTGTCCATCCTAAAAGGGCCCCTCTTGCAGCACCGGCTTTACTCCTCATTCCTGCCTGGTCCGGGCACCACAAACCCCAGCTTTGCTCCCAGAGCCTGACTTTGGCTCACCTTCTCACCACTTGAGGGGGCCCAGCCCATACAGCTCCCCCACCCCCATCCTGGGGTGGGGGACATGGGAGTGACTGCTCCCATGTCATCTCCTCCAGGAAGCCTTCCTAGGACAGACCAGGGCACCCCTCAATCCATGACACACTCAGCGCCCCCCTTGAAACTCATCTTTCCCTGTCTTGACTTCCGCAAGGTCTGTGCCATCTGCAGCTTCTAGCCCTGTGTGCCCCCTACACTGCCCAGTGCCAGGTCTGAGAAGGCCCATTTCACTGTGTCCTCATGGAACACCAAGGCCCAGAATGGAGAGGCGACCTGTCTATACAGCAGGACTGGAGGAACTGGATTCAAGTCCTATCCTAAGCTGGGAAAGGGGGTGTGAGAAGTTGGGGAGTGTTCCTTTGTTCCATCTGAGTTCCTCTCTCAGGAGAGGCTCTAAAAGAGGGGCTTCCTCATTCACAAGTTCCTCCCCATGTCTGCTGGGTCCAGTCACCTGGCCATAGGGGTGCTGGCCATAGGGGTGCTGGCCATACGGGTGCTGCCTCCCCAGTTCCAGCCCATTTCCCTCCTGGGAATGTTTTTTCCCTGTGCCCCTGGGCCAAGCATCCCAACAGGAATTTATTTCCCAAATATAAATATTTGTTGCTGTTGGTCTAAGCCAGGGGTTGGGGGGTCAGGGCTGGAGCCGGAAGCGCCGAAGAACCGTCTAGCAAGCCTCCGGGAAGCTTCAGTCTGAGCCCCACCTGGCCCCCTCTGCCAGTAAAAATGAGGTTCCCATTCACTTCCCATGTACCCACTTTATACCAGGCCCTGCCAGGCGCTGGAGAGGCTTTGTAGTGACAGCAGGGTGGGGCCACTGGGAGTTGCGAGCCAGCTGGGAGCCAGATGGGAACCCCAAAAGGTGGGAGGGAGAGCCAGTGACAAGGCCTTGAAAGCCAGTGTAGGCTGTGGCAAAATGGAGGGGGGGGTGCATCACTGGGGTGCCAGGGAGGTGGCGCCGGGTAGAGGATGGACTGGTCAGAAGTCAGGAGGTAGAGGCTGCCAGGCCCCGCAGGCAGGAAGTGAGCAGATGGTGGGAGAACAGGCAGATTCAGGCCTTGTGTAGCCTGAGGGACCCTGAACCCCAAGTGTTAACCGCAGGCTTAGTGAGCACCACACCTGCTTTCTGGTTAGAGCGCCATGAAGGAAGGAAGACGCACTGGCTGGACGGTGGGGAGGTCAGTGCCCAGGAAGGCCGGGGTGGAGCCTCCGGTCTTCTCTGACACAGCTTTTTTTGCTGTGTGATCTTGAGTAAACTTCTTCCTCGCTGGTCCCCCATCACAGGAGACAAGGTTTGTGGGGATCCCTGGGTGGGGTGGGACAGAGGTGCCAAGGACAGTAGGGATGGTGAGGAGGAAGACCCAGTGGCCACCTAATCTGAAGGCAGAGTCGTGGGGAGAGGGGGGCCCAGGAGCACCTAACTCTCCTCTTTCCACCTGGGAGGTGCTTCTACCAGCTCCAACCCCCCACCCCTTCACACCCCCCCCCCCGCCCCCCGTCTGAACTGTGCCCTGACACACAGGCTTCGGCGCGGCTGTGACCTGGAGCGAGGCTTTCCCCTCTCCCAAGCTCAGCTTCCACATCTGATCTTCATGTGTCCAGAGGGCAGCGCACAGGTGAGCACTTGGTCACAGGGTCAGGCACAAGAGGACGACTGGGGGGTGGAATGAGGGGGGTGGAGGGTGCTCCACATCACCAATGGGGGAGCTGAGGCCCAGGCAGTGCATGGGGATCCTCCGACAGAGTCGTGCCCCCCCCTTCCTGCAGGGAGAGAATCCTGAACCCACATTTCCTGCCGTGTGACCTTGCAGTGTGACCTCTCTGCCGTGTGACCTTGCAGTGTGACCTCTCTGCACTTCACTCCAACGCCAGACAGTGACACTGAGACTGGATGAGAGATTAGTCTGCAGGGCGTCCCCAGAGGCAGGGGCAGAGCCCACCAGCCTGGACCACCTGGGTGTGTGGTGACCACCTGGAGGTGTGGTGCATTCTGATCCTGGCCCTTTTCCTCATCCATTTCCTTTTTTCCTGGTGGGTGGGGCAGCCAGGGGGTAGGCAGGGTAGAGCAGGGTAGAGCAGGGTAGAGCAGGGTAGGCAGCCAGGGTAGAGTCTCAGCCAGGCTTCCTCCCTGCCAGGCAGCCCCACCTTGAGGCCTGGAGGCACTGCTGGATGCTTGGTTCAGGCAGGTCCCCCCCTCTCTGAGTGACCTCAGACCAGCCCCTTTACCTCTCGGAGCCTCCACTTCCCTATCCTGTAAAATGGGTTCATTCTAGCTTCTTCCTCAAGGGTTTTTAGGAACATGGAAGATTACTCTTGCTCACCACCACAGACGGAACATTCCCATTTTGCAGATGGAAAAACCAGCGCTAAGAGTGGCAAGATCCGGCGGCCTCGTGAGCATCAAGTCTGGAGACTTGAGACCTATGTGCTGAGAAGCTGAAAATGGTGCAGACCAGGGCCTGAGGGTCCCCAGAGACTCCCCAACATGGGGCACGAGAGGAGGGAATGACAGCCCTGAGCATCGACTATTGCGATGAGGGTCAGAGAGGTGACCACCACACAGCAAAGGCAGCTCGCACAGGGCTGGCTTCTGGAAGGATGGGTGTTGCTTTCCCCTCGGGCTCACCCAGGCTGCTCTAGGCCCTGTCATCCGTGATGACACTGTTTCACGGCCCCAGGGTCACGTCGCAGCACTGGGTAGACAATACGGGGGGGTCATCGGCAGGGGAAACAGCTGACGGGCCCCAGCTGAAGCCAGCTGTCGGAGGAAGAGCAGGGCCGGGACGGTCAGCGATGTCGCTATGCTTCCCTGGCCCTCATTCCCAGGGTCCCAGCAGAGCAGTTTCCCAGAATATGCAGGTCTCAGCACATCTTTACTTGACTCCAACCCTATGGGTGGGCAGACGCCTGCCTGGCACCACACGGGGCCCCACGGGCTGCCATGCCCCACGGGGCAACATCCCTGGGAGGCAGCCTCTATTAGCCTGCCCGTGCGGCCAGAGCATCGCAGCTTGGGGCCCTTTATTTTCTTTTTCTTGTTATTTTTTGAGACCAGGTCTCACTGTTTTTGCCCATGGAACCGCAGGCTCTCGTTGCCCAGGGTACCACAGACTCAAGCCATCCCCAGCCTCAGCTTCCCAGGTAGCTGGGATGACAGGCGTGTACCACCACACCCAGCTATTTTTTTGGAACTAGGTCTCGCTATGTTGCTCCGGGTGGGACTCGATCCCCAGTCCCAACCGTGCTCCATAGGCTGGTGCTTACAGGCACCTGCCACCATGCCCAACTTTGAAGGTTCATTTTGTTTGTTTGTTTGTTTTTGAGACTAGGTCTTGTTATTTTTGCCTGTGGAGCCACAGGCTCTCGTTGCCCGGGGTACCACAGACTCAAGCAATCCCCAACCTCAGCTTCCCAGGTAGTTGGGATTACAGGCGCGCACCACCATGCCCAGCTATTTTTTTGGAACTAGGTCTCGCTACGGGCCCCAGGCGGGACTCGAACCGCGATCCCTAGCCCCGGCCGCTTCAGAGGCTGAAGCTTACAGGCACGAGCCACCGTGCCTGGCCTGCTTGGGGCCCTTTAGAGAAAATGTGCTGCCCGGTGTGGGTGTGAGAGTCGTGTGAACTGCAACTCCCCACCCCCAGCCCCAGGTTCTTGCACAACGACTTGCCTAACGCATGGGGAGTCCCAGGCCCAAGGCCACACAGCTGCATGTGAAAGCTGGCCGAGTCCATAAAGCCTTGGCTTCCCCACCCCCTCCCAAGCCGGGCCCGAAGAGGGAGCTGGCAGGTGTCAGGGGTGACTTGGCCTGGCCTCTGTCACGTACCCCTGCCTTGCCATCAGCAGAGCCCCCACCCTCAGTCTGGCCTCCAGCTGCTGGACTCAAGGGCCTGGGCTCCTCTGTGGCCTTCTTGGCAGCAGCCCCCCTGGCTCTGTTCTCCACTGGTCTGTCCTCACTGGCTCTGAGATGGTCTCACAGACCTGGGAAGATCTGCCCTTGGGAGGGAGCCAGGGACAAAGTGGCCTTTGACTTCCTGGGTCCAGGTGTCCCCATACCCTGGAGTCACCCCCTCCCTCCCTCCCTCCCTCCCTCCCCCCCTCCTTCCCTCCCTCTCTCCTTCCCTTCCTCTCATTCTCCCTCCTTCCCTCCCTCCCTCCCTCCCTCCCTCCCTCCCTCCCTCCCTCCCTCCTTTTCTCTCTCCATCAGCTCCTCTGTGGCCTTCTTGGCAGCAGTCCCCCCTGGTTCTCCACCTGTCCCTGAGGCCCTTGCCCCCTCTCCCCACCCAGCACCCTCTGCAGGGAGGAGAAGGGAACAGGGAGGGGAGGGTGCTTTCCCTGCTCCTTTCACATCTCTCCCCACCTTGGCTGTCACCTGCTGAGAGGGCAGCTCTCTCTCCCACTGGTTGCTTTTCTTCTCCAGCTGTTGGGGACTCCCCCAGCCCACACAGAAACCATTGGTGCCTTCAGACCTCACTTCCCAGTAAGCTATGGCCCTATGGCCCTACCCCGAGTGACCCTGGGCCCAGACCCCATTTCTCTGGGCTTCTGAGCGGCCTAGGGCTGTCTTCGGGTCCCAGGGGGGTGAAGCGTGTGAGCCTCTCGAGGAAGCACCCTGCCTGGGGGCCTCTGCCAGCGCCCCCTGGATCCGGAGGCCGTGTCTCACTGTCTCTTTCTGGAAGTCTGGTGACTGGATTCACATCAATGTGCTACTTTGGGGTCAGGGCCTGGGAGAGAATCCCCGCCGAGGTGCCCACAGGCCTGGAGCTGCAGCTGCCTCTAGGCCAGTTCATCCTCTTTAGGGCTGTTCTTGGGAACACAGCCCCTGTTGCCCCCAAACTGCCCCTTCACTGGGCTCAGCCAGGCCATGGGGGGGGGGG